>JAOANR010000015.1:17931072-18171176 GCA_030278955.1 Hygrophila difformis | reverse complement strand
ACTTCATCTGTGGTGGAAAAGCAACACCCGACAAATCATTTATTGAAATGCCAAGTACTACTATCATTCCCCCATGTCACACCCAAAGATTCTAATTAAGCCCTAAACTATCCCTTAACTATCAATCCTAGTAGCAGTTACGCAACTCTCAATACAACCGAGTGACCTCAAGAGAAAGCAGTTAAAAGAAAGCGGTAAAAGAAAGCGTTAAAGAAAGCATTTAAAACCTATCACTCGGAGGTTTTGAAGGTCTGACCCTGGTAGTAAAAGACAGCTCCCCATCAGGATGAAGGGGTATGAATCAAGAATTCCCGGCTCTTGGTGAACCACTCGTGTGTTCACTTCCTTCCGGGTGATTATGAGATACAAACTAATGAAACGAACTAATAAATTAGTTTGTTCCGGATGCACTCACTCAGGACTCAAAAATAGGCTTTGGCATAAGAGGATAGCAGTTGAAAGAAAACTCAACCCTATCTTAGAAAATAACCAAGGCCTGGATGATGTTCCTCTAAAATTATTTATTACACTGTATTTGAGTCCAAGTGGACCCCATCTCGGTGTAATATTTAATCTTAGATTCCCAACAAACAGCAATTTTGGAAAATAAAAGATTTGAAAATCATTCCCTAAACAGGTACTAGACTCTCAGTTAAAACACAGATCCTTTCAGTCTAGATGAGACCTAATCGCTGACTCTGCTTCTAATTTCCCAAAATCAACCCTTGACAGAATATGAATTAGTCATAACTGAAGAATTTATCCCTCACTCAGATCCGGTTTTTATAAGGAGATTTTTGTTGGAAATTTAATAAGCAATATCTGTTTAAGATCTAGACTTCTATTGTCCAAGGGAAGGATCCCAAAATAATTACAGACCACAATAGTACATAAAATTATCATGCATAAGGATATAGGGAAGTGTAAAATTAATTGACCCAAAATATATATGCGGGTCTAGACAGAAGGTGAAACACAGATATGAAGTGGTCAGGAGACCAAAGCAATGGCAGAATAATCGGGGTGGACTGTAAACATCTACTGTCCAATTTCCCAATCACTCGGATGGAGTGAATTTAGACAGCTTAGGTCCTGTAATGGCAGTGTCAGTGCCAGTTGGGCCTTCACTGTCTGTGAATTCGGATAAAAACCTACATGCTTCCTCTCTGCAGTACTTATCAGCTAATGTTGACAGACATTAGCAGAGTTTTATTGCAGATTGGAATTTGGGTTGGAAGTTAAGATACATAAAATAAAACTGTATCTGGATGGGAGTCAGCCGAGCAGCTATTATAACCCCGGATGGGCGAACCGCCAAGGCTTCCACTGACAGTCATCCAGACCATGCAAAATAACACTTAGTAACTAACACCCAGATTACGAGCTAGTTATCCATGAGGGAATACCCGCCAACATTAGTCTGATGCATTCTTTACTAAATGTTACACACAATACGCAAAAGACAAAATAAAATGAAATAAAGAGAGCAACTTGCATGAGAGACATTGGTTTCTCATGCAAGGTTATGGAATCAATCCATAATTGATGGCTTAAATAATCCCTCATACCATAATTAATTACAGTCCGGATTATCTGTTTAAGACATCATGATTTTGTTTATAGAAAATTATTTTAATGGCAATTGAACAAAGGTCCTCTAATCACAATAATTGGTGATTTAATTATTGCTAATTAAACTCATGGATCATTAATAACTAGAGGGTTCAATTAATTAATGATGGAAACGGAGAATGGAAAATCTGCATGAAGATACTGATTACGACGCTAGACAGATGTGACGGTACTATCCTAGGATAGCGTCGTGAGGGTAGCGTCGTCATGGGTTGGTGCAAGAGAGAGAATAAATTTTGGATTAAAGGGGTAATTACGGCGCTATACACTACTACGGCGCTATACTAGTATAGCGTCGTAGGTGTAGCGTCGTAGGTGATTTGAGAAATTTAGAAGTTTTTGGAAAAAGAAGAGATACTACGGCGCTAAACGTTAAATGACGGCGCTATCCTAGGATAGCGTCGTAAGGATAGTGCCGTAGGTGGGTTCTGAGAGATAGAGGAATTTGGGGACCTACGACGTTAAACAGAAATTACGACGCTATCTGAGGATAGCGCCGTTGGTTTAGTGCCGTAGGGCAATATTTTGTTTAAGTTCTGGGCAACTACGGCGCTATATCTCACCTACGACGCTATCCAAGGATAGCGCCGTAGGGCGGTTAGCGTCGTAGCTAGCCCAGAAGCATGTTGTTGTTCGGGTAATGCAATCTCTGCGATTGCAAGCCCTATTTTCGAGTTCATGGTTCACAAATGCATTAAAATGAGATAACAAGCTAAGAACAACGAAAGTAAAATGCAAGAATTGCAAAACAGTAAATAAAACTATACTAAACTACACACTCATGAACCACAAACCCAAATGAGGGTTTTCAACCAACATTCGTGCATGAATCCCAAAAAAAAATGAAAAGAAAACAGAAAACCCACATTAACAGTAAGAATGAAATGACCAAATGGTCATGAAATCAAAAGCAAAGCATAGAATCCATGGACCCATGTCCATTTCATGATTTTGGGATACTTTCAAAGATTAACTTCCCATTTTTCATAAAATGGTTTGATAATACCCATCATTTGGGTATTTCAAACCTAAATAAAGGTTTAACAAAACTGTAAAGAGAGAAAACAATGGCTAACCTAACTGGAAGCATAACAGTAACACTAACCTATGCATTATTTAAACTAATCTATGTGCAGAAATAAAATAATACATGAAATAAACTAACTAATCTAACTAACCTACACTACTCTCAAGAACAGCCTCTTGTCTTCAAGTTTGAGAATGTGGTGAAGTGACAAGACCAGGGAGTCAACACCTCTATTTATAGGTGGGAAACCCTAGGCCCATGGGCCCCCAGGCCTTGAAATTTGAATTCTGGCAAGGCTGACGACGCTATAGGTGGATTACGGCGCTATCCTTGCTACGGCGCTATTGGTGTAGCGTCGTAGTCTTCCATCCTAAAGACACTCTTGCTTCTGAATGGATAGCCTACGGCGCTATCCTTCTTCTATGGCGCTATGCTTGATTACGGCGCTATCCATGTTTAGCGCCGTCCGCTCCTCTTCAGACTGCTGCTTTGATTTCCTCCTACGGCGCTAGACCAAGCTACGGCGCTATCCATGCTTGGCGCCGTAGTTGTGTCTAGCGTCGTAATATCCTGAAAATTCAACTTTTTGTGGGTTTTTTTCATTTCTTTTCCCATCTTTTTGTTTCCTTTTCTTTTTCTCATGTTTTTGGATTTTTCTAACATAAATGTGTAACAAAATTACATATTTATGCATTTTTCACACCAGCTCAACATTTTTACAATTATGCATAAATCAGTCCAATTCTACTGCTTTCTTATTTATTATAAGACCGGAATGCGATCAAATGCCCGTTTCAGACACGGAAATGGATTGAAAATAATGGTCATTTCTGGCCATTATCAGAAATGTTAGGAGTCTTTCCTCTCCAAATTTCATATGGAGTAGTGGTTGTCTGAGGTCGCATGTACACTCGATTAATGATATAGCAGGAGATATTAACAGCTTCAACCAAAAAACGTTTCCCAAGTTTACTAGCATGGAGGAGAGAACGAGCCATCTCTTGTAGAGTACGATTCTTCCGCTCAACCACACCATTCTTTTGTGGAGTGTGGGGGGCTGAATATTCATGAGCTATACCAAGGTTGTTGCAGAGCTGTGCAAACAACTGATTCTCGAACTCTTTCCCATGATCGGATCGAATACGCCCTATCTTGAGATCCTTTTCAGCCATGATCTTTAAAGATAGCTTAGAGAACACTGAAACAGCCTCATCTTTGGACTTTAAGAAATCAACCCAAGTATAACGAGAAAAATCATCAACGCATACAAAGATGTACCTCTTACCACCTAGGCTTGGAACTTCTGTTGGTCCCATCAAGTCCATGTGCAACAACTCAAGACACCTTGTGGTCTGAATGGTATCCACTACTTTGTGAGAGGAGTGAATTTGTTTACCCTTAGCACAAGCACCACAAACTGCCTTGGCTTTGCTCTGTAGTTTGGGCAACCCCCGAACAACGCCAGACTTGCTAAGTTGAATGAGAGATTTGTAATTCATGTGCCCACCTTTGATGCCACAACTTTGCAGTTTCAACATGTGACAAAAAGACTGATTCCACAGCAGGCTTTAAGACATAGCAGTTGTTAGAAGATCGCACTCCTTTAATAACACAATTATAATCAGGATCAATGACCATACAATCCTCATTAGTGAAACCAACAAAGAATTTCTCATCACAAAGTTGACTTATGGAGATAAGATTTGTAGATAGATCAGCAACATAGTAAACAGTAGTTAGAAAACCCATATTTGCACCTTTTGCTTTCCCATAACCACAAATCTTGCTACGAGCTCCATTTCCATAGAGTACTTCCCCACAATCAGATTCCACATAATCAATGAGAAAATCCTTTTTACCAGTCATATGTCGAGAGCAACCACTGTCAAAATACCACTTACCATCATTGGGTCCTTTCTGAGCTGAGAGTACCACTAGGCACACTTTGGGTATAATCTTGGACTTGGGAATCCACATCATAGTAAGTTTGACCTGCTTCTGTAGTTCCAGTGATGGCCAAACAACCGGTCGACCACCAAGAAGATCTTGGGTAAGTCTTTGACAGAGTTGAACAGGATGACCTTGGAATTTACAATAAGGGCAATCTTTGTTCTTCTTGGGGGACTCTGGGCAATCTACTATCTCAGGTGCTTTGGATGAACTGGTCTCAAGGGTACCTGCACGCACAAAAGTAGGTGCAGATTTCTTGTTAGGTTTAGAATTGCGCTTGTAGCCAATACCTTCTCTATTGGATGGTGATTTCCCTTGATTAATGATCTCATCCAGCTTGTCTTTGCCTTTAACCATGTTGTCTATCTTCTGGGTCTTGGCAAGCAATGCAGCATTTTCCTCCAATAGAGTATCTCTCTCAGTAGATACAGTAGCCAAAGATTGCTTGAGACTTGTGATTTCAGCATCCTTCTCATCAATAAGAACCAATAGATCTCCCTTCTGATCAAGCAACTTCTTATTCTCTGCAACACCAACTGCATGGTCCTCTTTCACCAGTTCATATCCTGCAAGAAGTTCATCATAATCATATTGACTAGCTTCACTGTCGGATTCATGAGACTCTGTATCAGACAAATGTTTGGACAGAGTGTCATCAGTTGTTAGAACAACGTCTTTCACAGTAAAAGCTATCATCTCCTCATCTTCGCTGTCATCTTTCTCCTCCTTGGAAGTAGAACTGACCTCACCATCACTTAAGGTAGCTTGAAGAGCTTTTCCAACCCTTCTCTTAGCAGTAGGACATTCAGAGGCTTTATGACCAACGCCTTCACAACCATAGCACTTTAAATTCTTAAAGGTATCAGGTAAATCCATCTTCTTATAACCCTTCCTCTTGTCATATGAACCATCTGACTTGTTCTTGGAAGGTTTTTCACGGGATGATGAAACACCTCGCTGATAACGTCCTTTATCATCTCTTCTGTAGTTCAGCTTCTTGGCTCTCTTGTCCTGTAATATCCTTGCCAATTTCTTGGTTAGGTAAGCCTTTTCTTCATTGTCAATGCACTGAATCTCATCTTCAACTTTAAAAGCTAGATTACGTGTAGGCTCTTCTTCCAAGTAGTTCATCTCAAAAGTCTGAAGTGAACCGACCAATGCTTCAAGAGTAAAGGTCTTGGTCTTCTCAAGTTCTTCGAGAGTGGACACCTTCGATTGATACCTACGAGTAACCGTTCTCAGCATCTTTCGAACCAGCTTTGCATCATCATACTTCAAACCAAAAGACTGAGCTTCATTGACTAATTTTTTGAACCGAGCATGTTAAGCAGCAATATTCGCATCCTCATGCATCCGAATACTGTCAAAGGCAGATTCAATTCTCTGAAGCTTCAAAGCTTGTACATCAGAAGATCCTTCATAAGCTACTTCCAAAGCAGTCCAGGCTTCATGAGTTGTCTCACAGTTTGAAATGATGTGATATTGTGATTCATCCACAGAATTGAACAGACCATTCAAAGCAGTGTTGTTCCCTTGTTCCTTGTTCTTCTGAGCAGCTGACATTTCTTCTTGAGTAGCAGGGACAAAAGTAGTAATGGCAGCAGAGGTTTCAGTAGCAGGCGTGCGGACCTCTTTCATAGGTTGTTCCCAGGGTGTTAGAACAGCATTCCAGACATCTACACCAGTATGCTTAAGAAATATCCTCATTCGATTCTTCCAGAATGGATAATTCGAACCATCAAACAGAGGGGGTCTCGAGACAGAGCCACCTTCTCTATTCATATTGGACCGGACTCAACTAAACATTAGAGCCCCGCTCTGATACCAATTGACAGGCCCAATCTAAATACGTAAAACCCTGAAAGCGTTGTTTGAGCGATGTCTCAACAACCTGCAAACCACAACCCGAGGCAGACACAAACGGAGTGCGGAATAAAATAAGAACACAAGGAACTTGATCACCCAGTTCGATCCACTGATCTACATCTGGGGGCTCCAAGCCAGGGATTCACTAAATCTCCACCAAACAGATTGAACAAGAGTCAATCACACCTTACATACCCTTACATTCCAATGAACTCTCCTATCTACCCAAATAGACTAGAAGAACACATGGGAGCATCAACTATCTACCCAAATGCACACAATTCACCGGCAGGTATTAAGATGGTGTTTGTGGAATCTAGCTAATCAAACAAGTTAAGCTCAATGGTGCTAAAACACCTACAATACACACGGATTGTGTTTACAAAGGATAAACTTAGAAATGTCTAAACACAATCCCAATTACCCCATGAAAATGTAGAAGACTCAACAGCTAAGGATATACCAGTAGCAGGATGGTTGTTGGTGCCTTCTGCAAACAACGAAAACCAGGGGGCTTCTACTTCAGCTCTCAATCCGCCATAAACCCAGCTTTGAATCTGTTAATACTCTGTAAAAGGAGCTGTGATTGCGGCTGTAAACACACAATCCCTCAAGGACGAAGACAAGTATTTACATGGGTTTTTAAGGCCCATCTAAAACCCTCTAAGGCCTGCTAGGGGAAATGCCACGTCACTGTACTATTCTGTGCTTTTTCCAGTGAAGAGAAAAGAGCGTTGTTGGCATGATGTTGCAACAACGGCAAATATAACGAACATCTTCACAATACAAAAAATATCCCTAACAATCATGAAAATATGTAAATTTGATCTACGCACCGAAAATTCAAACTGAAATTTCCAAAAGCATTATTGTCGTACAATTGTGTTATGTTGCGGAATTGAAAAATCTTGACATACTAAGGGGGCATCGCAACCCTTGATGGATGTTGTGATCAAATGGTTGAAATTAATCCTATGGCTATTTTTGTAATTAGCTCATTTCCGCAACAAAGCATTACTTATTACTTATTGTGTAGCTATACAATCTGCTATTTCTATGTTTGAATTTTTCTGAAATTTGATTGCATATTTAGCATCCTTGCATCGTGTAGATAGATTTCCATATGAAGAACTTCCAAATATGAATTCCTTTGAGAAAGTTACAGCCATTTGAAATTTATTGCGTAGACTTTATTGTGTAGGCAATTCTACTGAATTACATAGGTCATGTCACTAAATTGGCCATATCGCTGAATTGTATAGGCATCGTCGCTAGATGTACATGCTCTGAAAACCACAGTAAACTTTAAATGGCTATAACTTTCTCAAATGATCTCGGATTTTTCTGTTTTTTCTCTGGCTTCGGCTACGCCAAAAAATGATCTCGGATTTGAATGTTTTTTATGTGAAAATTTATTTACACGATGCAAAGTATCTAAATATCGAAATTCCAATTAGAAAATAGCATTTTTCGATAACATCGAGCATCAACGCTTCAATGCGATAAAACATTTTAGCGACATACCCTATATTCTTCAGCGAAAAAGCCTATGCAATTCAGCGACATATCATACACAATTTAGCGACATATCATACACAATTCAACGACATAACCTATACATTTCAACGACAAATTGTATTCATTTCAGCGACATAGTTCTATTCATTTCATCGACTTCATTGTATGAGCTATTTATTTGTTTGGAATTTGTGAAATTTGATAAGATATTTTTATTCCTTGGATCGAGTAGGTTAGTTTTCATATAAAGAATGTCCAAATCCGAGTTCATTTGCGAAAGTTAGAGCCATTTGAAGTTAATTACGATTTTAAGCAACACAGGCTTTACATCTCAGTGACGGAGCCCATATAATTCAGCGATATGGCTAATTCGATTAAGTGACATTGCCTATGAAATTCAGTGACTAAATATATACAACACAACCTACACAATAAATTTCAAATGACTCTAATTTTCTCAAATGAACTTGGATTTGAACGTTCTTTATATGAAAATACATATATTCAATGCAAAGAATCTAAATGTCCTATCAGATTTCAAAAATTCTAATAAAAAAAAATAATATTTTTTCATAACATCGAGCAACAAGGCTTCAATGACATGGATAAAATATTTCAACGATATACCTATATACTATAGCGAAAAAGCCTATGCAATTCAGCGACATAGTCTTACAATTCAGCGACATATACTATGCAATTCAGCAACATAGTCTATACATTTCAACGACAAATTGTATTCATTTCAGCGACACAGTTCTATGCATTTCAGCGATGTCATTGTATGAGCTATTTATTTGTTTGGAATTTCTAAAATTTGATGAGATATTTTTATTGGATCGAGTGGATTGATTTTCATATAAAGAACGTCCAAATCCAAGTTCATTTGCGAAAGTTAGAGCCATTTGAAGTTAATTGTGATTTTAATCAACACAACCTTTACACCTCAGCGACATGGCTTATAAGATTCAACATGACCTATGGACTTCAGCGACAAAGCTTATACAACACAACTACACAATAAACTTCAAATGGCACTAATTTTCTCAAATAAACTCGGATTTGGACTTTTTTTTATATGAATATCTATCTACTCGATGCAATGAATATGAATATGCAATTAGATTTTAGAAATTCCAAAATGAGAAATATTAGATTATGATGGGTGGGAGAAGGACGAGTGGGAGAAATGAATAAAAATTATTTCCATCTTATTATAACATTAATTGTGTCAAAAGGAAAATTTTTATATTATACATACTTATGAATACAAATTACTAAAATTTAACAATTCATTTTGTCACTAAATAAAATAGGGATATTCATATATATATATATATTTGACAATTCTATCCTTTTTATTTTATAGCCATTTAACACGATTGAGATGATTTAGCATGACATATTGCAATTCATATCGAAATTACCATAACCATTCCCACAGCCGGCTCTTAGCAAGAGCAAGTGGAGCACTTGCTCCGGGACCCCTAATTTTGGGGCCCCATTTTTAAAAAAAAAAAATTTGTTTTAGTTTTTATTATTTTATTTTATTTTATTTAAATTTTAATTAATATTTTATCAAATCAGTTATAATTTTTTTTTAGGTTCTTCCATTTTCTCTTTTCATATTCTTTCAAAATCTCAAAATGACGAGAATGTGGATTTGATCTAGTGGACATGTCTCATGATTTCTAATTTTATGGTTGGAAGTTGGATTCCCACCCAACCCTTTATCCCCATTTATAATTTATGTTGCTTGAGCTTCCACATATCTTTGTCGACACATGAGTGTCAATGCTTACCCAAAAAATCTCAAAATGACAGTTATTTTTCGATTGTATTTTTTTAAAGACGAAGTTAATATATTAAAATATTTCTCATTTTTTTTATTGTATTGAAAATTCTCCATTTAATATGATTTATTTTTGTTGTTTTGGATTTATTAATTAATACTTCATTCGTCCCAATATAAATGTTCATTTTTTTTATTGTATTCAAAATTCTCCATTTAATATGATTTATTTTTGTTGTTTTGGATTTATTAATTAATACTCCATTCGTCCCAACATAAATGTTTTATTTAACTTTTGCACATAATTCAATATATTTTTAAATGGAGAATGACGGATAATGTAAAAAGTATCAAACAAGACAATATAACGAGGACGAAGGGAATATTAATATTACTCTAAGGTAAGCAAGCTTAACTTTGGAATTATTATGAAATTGTTACCAATAAAGAAATGTACTTTATTAGTATGAGTAACTTATTTCACTATATTTAAATAATTTTTCGGGGTAGTATTACACAATAGGGGGCCTAATTAAAACATTCGCTCAGGCCCCAAAAAGTTCGGCCTTGACCATTCCCATTGGTAAGAGCGGCCCTCGAGCAGTCGCATTTGACGATAGAATTTTGGTTAACTGAATAACTGGTCAGCTAACTAATTCAATTTCAACTCCTTGCAGATTATTTGAATTATTCGGACCGAACGGTACGGACTTATCTTAAATCAATATGCTCAACAAATAACTGAAAGTTTGGTTAGTTAGAAAAAATGAACTATTCATAGATAAGTCAAACCCATCAAAGATTGTCTCAAAGCAAACACTTAACAAATTGACCAATTTTCTTCTTTTTTTTTTTTTTTTTTTAACATTGACAGTCATGTCTCAGCAAGGGATGTGGGTGCTCAAACCACACAAATTACAAAGGGATTAATGGGGATAGAAGACAGGTGAAAATGGAACCCCAAATATAAAGTTGGAAGTCATGGGACAAGACCACTAAACCAAATTAGAATATGTATCCTTCAGCAAAGGTCAAATTTATGTAGAAAGCCACCAACACAAGTAGATATAGTAAATCAGAAGCAATAATAGACACGCAAGGATAAATAAATGAATTAGCCAACACAAGTTGTAGAGAGATTGTCACACACTTTTATAAGGTAACACATACAAAATACAACACTGGCTGTTGAAATTGCAATTAACCAAATTACATATACTGTAATGATTACCACGACAGAAACAACGAATATACAGGAATCCTAAAAATCAGCCAGTAAAGAAACCAAAATAAACATGGAGAAGTAGTCACAGTCACACAACAGAATCGGCGAAAACGCCCCAATAGGTAAATACGGCAGCAATGGTTATGAAAAGATTAACAATTCCAAATCTTTTTTTATAAACCCCCCACAATGATATACCAGCCTTTTTCACAGTATAATACCCCAACAATAATGTTCTTACCTTATTACCTTAAATTACTTTTAACTGCTGTTCGCCCGAGGAAATAGAGAGCAACTGATCTGAGGAACACATTATAAGTGCTATTTTTGGTTTTTCGTTTTCTTAGACTTGCTCTTTTCCTGCATTTTCTTTTTCTTCGCTTCGGCTGTAATCCATGAATAATCAGAAGGAATTGCAAATGGATCTTGAATGTTTTCAATCCGGCTGCTTGAGGATGCAGTAGACGAACTGGGGCGTTGATAAGGGGATTTTATCCACTGGAACCAAGATGAACTTGAAGAGGGCATTACAGCAGGACTCTCTTTGCTGACAGCAGGACTTGAAGGGGGTGTTGAAAACTCATCCAATGGCTGCAACTCCTCGAACTTCGTAAAGGTAACTATCACTCGGATAGTGGGAACCACTGGAATAGCAACCTGAAATGTGTAGAGAACTTATTGCCATGAGCATCCTAGGGAATCTAAACAAATTACGCGGAAGAAAAAAGGGATACATGAGCATAACATTTGCTCCGAAAGGGGGACAATAACACTTCAACCTGTTAGGCGCTTTTATCACCTCGGAACTGATATCAAAGTTCTATAATCTTGATAAAGAGCACTGACCAGAAAAGGGACTTTCAAGCAATGAATACTAGTTTCATAATGTTTATAAACAGGCTTCAAATATGTCTGGCAGTACATATAGAGAAAGCAATCACACATTATAGCAAGTTCGATAAGATCCCATCAAATCAATGCAACAATTTTGACAGCAATTAATATACAGCAAAGTTGTCAAACTAATAATTCCTAACTTTTTCCAACAAAATTTCCATCCATGTTTCTACTTTCTAATTAATCTATAACAATTATAGAAAGCGGTACACATTCCTGTAGGCCATAGGAATTTATTTTCATTCCTATAACAATTTTTTTTATTCCATAGAATCAAGAATGACCAATTCCTAGCCTACAGCCAATATCCACAAAATCATTTCCATATTAGGTTCATCCATCCACAGATCACAGCTGACATATACCCAATTTCATTCTAGCCTGTTTTAAATTAAGATAAAACTAGAATCTCAATAACTTAAAGAGACATACGAAGCTTCAGAGAGACAAATAATAGTTCAGTTCTTCAGTTTACTCTAGCTTATGGGATTGAACCTTTAATCTTTTATACCAGACCTATCCAGTGAAACTGATTCTCCTAACCACATGCCAACGTTTTGTATGGTTCAGAGGATAAATTTAACAAAAATGATCAGTGATGGAATTCCACAAAAAACAGAAAAAACCATATACAGGACATTTATCACCAAATCATAGCAATCCCATGAAAATGAATTGGATTAATGAAATGTAGAGCTCTCTAAATTCTAATGTAGCACAACATTAATACTTTTCTGATTCATCTCCTCAATAATCATGGATAGAGAATATCTAATATGGTGTCATATAATAAAATGATTAGAACACATGAATGGTGACAACATACCCTTCCAAATCCAAGACTAGTATATACTCCCTCCGTTTTTAATAAATTGTAACATTTGGAAATTTGGTACTATTCACACATGTACTTTGACTAAAAATTTTATCATAGTTATACAAATTAAAGGAGATATTGTTAGATTCGTCTCATCAAGTAGTTTTTAAATATCGAACTTTTAAAATTTTTACTTGTACCGAATTTCAGTTATTAATGGTTTAAAATGTGCATTGGACTATGTGCACCGTGGGTCCGTTGCAATTTTCAGAAAACGGAGGCAATATATATTTAATATATTATATTCTGGACACAATGAAGACAGAAATGGCAGGTTGTTTATATGAATGGAAAAGTACACTTTCAAAATGAGAAAAAAAGAGTAGACGCAATGTAATCAACCAAAGCACCAGTAAAAGAATACCTTGACAGGGAACGTCCCTTTGGGCAGTTTCGTAGTGAATAACTCCCTTAACCGGCGTACGGCTTTAACTTTATTTGCTAAAATGTCAAGCAATGGAAGGAGTTCTTCGGTACACAAAGGAAAATCTGGGGAAAGCCAAAGGATAGGCCTCAGCCCTTTCTTATACTCGTTCTCCCTATTGACATCCTTCCGTCGATTTCCACTGTCAACGTTTGTTGATGAAGAAGCTTTTGTATCTCTTCCTCTCCAATGCCCATCCTGTTTCCCAACCACCTCCACAGAGTGCCGACCGGGTCTACTTGGGCTACTGGGAGAGTCCTCTAGAAGATCGCTAACTTTTTCATCCACACATAAGGAACTTCTAGGTGGAGTAATCTTTCTATCATTTTCTGGTTTATTTTCTCGTCTCCTCCAGCTATTGAACCATCCCTTCTTTTCCTGCTTAGTTTCTCCATTCCTGCAACCATTTATGCTTTCAATGGGAATATCCCTCTGGTCATAACAACTGTGACGATGTGCAATTCCGTTATCATCATTTTCATTACTCGTATCTGATGAGTCCATTTTTAGAGCAACCTCAAGTTGCTTCCTCTCTTCCTCAGTCAAAATATTGTCAAGCTCATTTTCAGTTTCATTTTCATTGCAAGAGTTAAAGAATTCATCATCTGTCATAGCCCCCGGGACCCTCCTTGATTTGATGCTAACAACCACATTATGCATATCATAAACTTTAGCTTTCCAAATGCCAACCATTTCCGTTTTCTCCTGCCTTCTCCATGTTGTTTGAGGTAAAAGAACTGCTTGAGTGACATCAATGCCAGGCCTGAATATATTGGTCTGAGACATTGCTGTGACTTCTTGCTGAACTTCTGCCTCAGTTGCTGGTGCACCTGCCCCATCTAGTGCATTCATAACCTCCTTATCTTTGTGTGAAATCATACAAAGTGATCCTGGAGGAACTTGGCCATCTTCTGATCCATCGCCAAGGAACAGTATGCTTTGATCTGAGCGTTGTATTCTGAAACCATCGAAACCAGCCAAAGTCATATCGGCCCTCAAATTAGCACCTCTCTTCCAAATTTTATATGTATCAGATGGGGCAATTCTTGAAATGAAAGGAATAACAGAGCTTTCAAAATGAAATGTGATCTCCATATAAAAATCTCTCATCCTTCTCATCGTCCCAATCAATCGAGGCAATCTTCTGCACCACTTAGCCCAGGCTACTGGCTGATAATGCCTAACTATGATCTTTGCAATCCCTTCTTCCTTATTACATATTGCTTCCTGTAGTGCACTCCAACCATGTTCATTCTGCAAGCTCCAATCAGCCCCAGCAAGCATAAGCATCTCTGCTGCAGATTCATCACCAAATTTAACAGCCAAATGAAGTGGTGTGTCTCGGTTAGGGACATCACGTCGATCAATTGCAGCAGATATGGCATCAGCCTTAGCCTCTTCAGCAAGTGATATTGACTCTGTATGAATCTCAGATGGATCACAAAGTCGAGGGAGGCCAGAAATTATTCTCCTGAGGCCAGCATAATCCTTCAAAATTATGGCCTTGTGGACAGGACTATGCTCATATTTAGATACATCGATTGCTGACATGGCCTCAGGAGTATAATAAAGGAGGAAGTTATGCTATAAAACAAGCAAACCTTATTTAATCATCCAATGATTCCACGAACCAATGAAAAGAAATTTTAAAAAAAAAAACCCTCCTCCAGATTAATAATAATTGATAAGCACAACAGCGCCGACCCCACAAAGTAGCTCCCTCAAACCACTGAATGCAACCAAAGCAAACAAGTGAGGAAAAAGCATTAGAGAGCAAGAAATTCATGAGACATCCAAATTTCAAACATAAACTAAATATGTGCCATGAATGTGCAAGAACCAAAAAATCCATCACATGGCAAAGAAATGAAGGAACATGATACATGAACTTTACAAAATCAAGCATCCCTGCCTCCCTTCGGCTAGGCCTACCAGTGATTAGCTATAGGGCCCCATCAATGGGAGAACACAAATGAAATCAACAAATTGTAAAGTAAGTTACTTGAAAAAAAAAACCCCCCATGAAATCAAAATAAAGAATTTGGAATGTAAGAAAGTCATTGGTCACATAGAAGTAAAAAAACTGTACCAAGTAAAGAAAAGAATTGTTTTCACTCAAGCCAGAGAAAGGTACTAGATCACAAACCCACCAATCAAGTAACTGGGTTCTCTTAGATTACAAATGACTCCAGTAAAATCAGATCCAATCATTGAAGGTCACGCTCTTGAAAAGATGAAAGTTAAATTTGAACTTTTATATAGAGAAATGTAGTACTATTTAGGGGCATACAGTGCTGAAAGTAAATTTCGTTTTGCAAGGGATCATTACAGCAGAAAATAGTAAAATACCAATTCAATTCTATCACTAATAATTGAAACTCTATTCTGTCAGACTAGACCAACTTGGAAGGCATTGTCGATTGAATAATAGTTTTAAGTTTCCACAATGACAAAAGGAAATGAGTTCATAAAGTGCTGAACAATTAATTGCTCTAAAATATAGGAAATTTCATGGAATATTTAGCACCATAAAACTTAACAGGAATAAAACATATACTTCATCCAACTCCCACCCCCAAACGGCGGTGATTTGATGATACTGCAGAAAGATCTCATCTTTTTATACATCTTAAGGAATTTAAAAGTCCAGAATCTTTGTGCCAGAGTTTATCATCTCCCAAACAAATCAGAAAAACAAATAGCATTAACGAAGAAATATATTAGTAACATGGAAGAAAAATACTTCATTAATACGAAGAGGGTGTATAAAAATCGCTCTATCTATACCTTAAGCAGTAGCAAAATGAAAATCTAAAGAGAAATTGAAGGAAAATAGCAATACATACTCGAGTGGCTACCCAATACTCGGAATGTTTGGTCAGAAGAAAATCCTTGCACCTAAATAAAACCACCGCAAGGCGCAAGCAAGTCAGATCGGACCTCAACCGAAGTCGCAGAATCAGGGTTCGGGAAACATTTAGGGAGAAAGGCAAAATTGCGCCGAAGATTGTTTGGAATAACTATTCTGGATACAATTTCCAATTAAATGTAAGTTGCCTGTGATGCGCTGCGATTCCCTTTGATTTTGTTTATTTCTTCTTTGAAAGAGAGCGGAGAGAAGGAAAGGAGAGAGGATGTACGTAGGTTTAATAATTAATGGAGTACCATATAATTTTTCTTTTCTTTTTTTATTTACACAAAAAAGATGAAATAGAAAATAAAAGTAAAAATAAAAATTTTAAAAAATAAAATGAAAAAAGAGAGGAAGAAGAATAAGAAACAGAGTACGAGTACTTAGGAATAGCAACGGGCCAATGGGGCCGGTTTTGGAGGCGGGGATGGTACTCCCCGTCCCGAAAACCATTAGCATCTTTAATCCCCACAATCGGTCAATTCCCTTTAGGAATTCCCATCGGGCACCATAATTTTCCTGATCCCCATCGGGGATTCCCTTACAAGCTAACTTTTAATTATTTTTTTCTGTAATTGGAATGATCGAAGTCATATTATTCGAGACAACTTTCAATATATATTACTTCCTCCGTTGTTATTTATTTGCTACGGATCCACCCAACACGCAGTTCAATGCACATTTTAAACCATAATAACTAAATTTCAGTACAAGTAAAAT
Source organism: Hygrophila difformis (assembly GCA_030278955.1). Taxonomy (NCBI): domain Eukaryota; kingdom Viridiplantae; phylum Streptophyta; class Magnoliopsida; order Lamiales; family Acanthaceae; genus Hygrophila; species Hygrophila difformis. Next base: position 18,154,337 of record JAOANR010000015.1, on the reverse strand, counting down.
TTCTAAAAGTTCGATATTTAAAAACTACACAACGAGACGAATCTAACAATATATCACTTGACTATATTTTAGCTTATATAACTATGATAAAACTTTAAGTGAAAGTGTGTGGGTGAATAGTGTCCAAAATCCCAATGTGGCAAATAAAAAGAAACGGAGGAAGTATATATCATAACACACATATAAATTGTTAACAATAAACCATAATCAACATCAAAAGTGCATAATAGATTTCCAATATATAATCAACGCATCAAAGTAATGGGTTTTGATAATTACTAGTATTTTTTACTTTGCGAAGCCAAATGTCAGATAAAGGGATCGTGAGAACCCATGCCAACGGTTGGGACGTCGGGTGGGGTATAATATATAAATATAATGGGGATAAGTCAGTTAATTAACCACTAAAACAAGTCCATTTTGTAAATATTTTAGAATGAGCTATATGTAAAATTAATAAAATATAATATATAAAATATTAATTATAATATATAAAGATATAATAAATAATATATAAAATCTATCGGGGATCGGCCGGGATGGGGACTACTTCCCGCGTCCCCATTCCCGTCCCCGATAAAATCCCCGAAAAAATCCCCAATCCCCGGCCCATCCGCGATAGTACTCCCCAAAACCAAACTGAAATTTCGGTTTTCAGTTTTCACCGTTGGGGATGGGCTTTTTTGCCATCACTACGAGTACTCAAGCTTAACCATAATAAAAGTACAATAAAACGGGAAATTAAAACCTCAATACACATCAACTTTCTTATCAAAAAAAAATAACCAAACACGGTTGGCCTGAGTGGTATAGGACTCTGGCACCTTAAGCAAAGATCTCGCGTGGATTAGTCTTGGCAAAGTTGTTAAGATCGGGATCGTAGGATCGAATCGGGATCCTAAGATTCTATGAAAGTATTATTTATATTTTTTAAAATTAATACTTGTTAATTATCTCACTAAACTGGTGATAGTTAGAATTTGAAATATCTATTTTAAATGAGTAGCACGAGACATCAACTATCCAGGTTATTGATTTCAAGTTGTTCTTAAACGTTTTATTGATGATAAAGGAGCATTTAATGCTACACTAAATTTGCCGGCTGATTTTCGCAGGATGCTGGATCAAAACAAGGATATATTTCCAAAAGACATTCCAGCCGGTTCCTCTGATATGTGGTGTAGAGCACCAAATTGACTTTGTTCCTGGCGTTTCAATTGCGAATAAGCCAGCGCATCATTTGAACCTGAAAGAAGCATAAGAAATCAAACGGCAAGTTCATGATTTACTTTACAAGGGGTGCAGGAGAGTCTGTCTCCCTTCGATGTGCCAGTGTTCCTTGTGCCAAAGAAGAATGGTATATGGTGGATGTGTGTAGACTGCAGGGCAAAAATTCCATCACCATTAAATATTGCTATCTCATTCCTCATTTGGATGACATGCGAGATGAACTTAGAGGCTCGAGCATACTTTCAAAGATTGGTCTACAAAGTGGTTACCACCAAATCAGAATGCAACCCGGTGATGAATGGACTGTATTCAAAACCAAGTTTGGGCACTACAAGTGGTTAGTCTCATGCTATTCGAACTAACAAACGCCCCTTCACAATTCACGAGACTCATAAATGAAATACTAACGACTTTCATTGGAAAATTTTTAGTTGTTTATTTTGATTATATTTTGATTTGTAGATACAATTTACCTGACTATATCTAACATGTTCAACAGGTACTTGACAGACTGTGAGAGGTCAAGTTGTATGAGAATATGAAGAAAGGCACATTCTGCGTGCCCGATGTTTCATTTTTGGGATTTGTCGTGAGAGAAGGACTTAAAGTAGATGAATCTTAAATTTTGGTCATATCTGACTGGAAACCTCCAACCAGTGTTCATGAAATCAAGAACTTCCTAGGTTTATGGGGATTCTTTAGAAGGTTTGTTCCCTAGTTTAGCGTGATAAGTGCCGTACTCACAACATTACTAAAGAAAGGGTTACCATTCAAATGGGGAAAAGCAAAGCATAAATCTTTTGAGGAATTGAATGATAAACTAACTCATGCACCAATCCTGGAATTACCAAAATTCGAATATCCATATGAGCTAGATTAAGATTCGTTAGGTACAAGAATGGGTGCAGTTCTAATGCAAGAAGGCAGGTCAGTTGGCTACTACGGCGAAAAATTTTCTGGAGTAAAATTGAACACTCAATATATGATATACTCCCTCCGTCCCACTAATTTTGTCTCACTTTTCTTTTGAGTCTGTCCTATTACAATTGTTACATTTCGTTTTTAGGAAATAGTTAAATATTAATCACTAAACATACTCTCATCACATCACATCAATAAATAAATAAACTAAAAATTCAATCCACTACCATTAATAAATTCAACTCACAACCATCACATGACACAAAAATAAATTAATAAAAAAATTCAAACTCTATACAATCATATCACATAAATTCTTAATTTACTCTTAATTTTAACACTTATATACCCTTAAATTAAATATAACCACCCCCACATAAAAAACTGTGCCTAAAAGAAATGAGACACTACAAATGGGACGGAGGGAGTAGAATTGTATGTTGTTGTAAGAGCTCTGAGAACTTGTCAACACTTCTTGAGAGGTAGGGAATTCATTATTCACACGGAGCATGAAACTTTTAAGTATATCCGGATTCAATGTCAATTGAGTATGAGACATGGTTCTTGGAGTGGGTTCATTGTGACATTCCCCTACATCATTATGTATAAAAAGGGAAAAAAGAATGTTGTTACCGATGTATTATCCAGAATAGTGGCACTTGTTACATGTGCCACTATTCATCGACCGGATTCGAGCATTTGAAAGAGCAGTATGCGAGTGATGAAAATTTTAAGGATACTCGGGAACGAACTAAGAAGCATGGATATCAAGAGTATACACTTGATGTATTTCTTTATTATGAGAACCGTTTGTGTATTCCCAAATGCTCAGTTCGAGATTATTGATTAAAGAGGCTAACAATGGAGAACTAATGGGACATTTTATTTGAAATGCTACCATAAGTGTTCTGACTGAGCGATTCTTCTAGCCAAGCATGAGAAAGCAAACTGAGGATTTTATTTCTAAATACATCATCTGCCTGAAGGTGAAATCTACTATAGAAGATCTTTATCTAGCTCTGACACAGCGAGAGGGAACCCTGGGTCCATCTCTCTCTAGAATTTGTCTTAGGTCTTCCACGTATAATAAGGGCAAAAGGTTTTATTTTTCTTGTGGTTCACAGACTTTCCAAGATGATTAGATGAGTCACTTTATCCCCTATGCTAAGATAAGCAATGCTCGACATATTGCAAGGCTTTTCTTTAAAAAGTTCATTCATCTTCACGGCATGCCAAAAACAATCGTATCTGATAGGGATGCGAAGTTTGTAAGGTATTTCTGGAAATCATTATGGTCTGAGATAGGGACAAATTTGTTGTTCTCCACTGCATACCATCCTCAGAAAGATGGCCAAACAGAATTGGTAAATTGGGTTCTTGAAGTTTATTAAGGATCGTCACATCCACAAACTCAAAAAGCTTGGATGAATGCTTATCCTACATTGAGTTTGCCTATACCAGGCACATTCTCAGTGCCACATGTCATCATTTGAAATAGTTTATGGCTTTAATCCTGATCTTATGTTATTGCCTCGTAATGAATACATAAATGCTAGTGGCAGGGATAGAGCACGAACCATCAAACAACTTCAAAAGGATGTCAAGCACAACTTGGAGAAAGCGTCGAAGAAGTACGTGAAATATCACAATCGCAGTAGAAAGAGATTGGTTCTCCACCATAGAGACTGGGTTTGGCTACATATGCGAAAAGATTAGTTTCCCTCTCGACAACATAGCAAAGTCACTCCTCATGGAGACCCCCTTTACAGTTCTAGATAAAATAAATGATAATGTATATAGACTAGAACTACCAGGTTAATATGGACTAAATCCAACCTTTAATATTACAGATCTGCAACTCTATGAACGGGATGACGGGGATGGGGATGGTATAAGCGCGAAAAAACCACACTAACTATCCCAGATGGATCATGTTTGAAGCAAAGAGCCAAACGATACCTAAACTACATATCCAGATTGCTAAATGAGGAATAAGATAAATGGGAGCTAAAGACAGATGAAACGAAGCGGACAGTAGTCAAATGGGAAAAAGTCAACAATCAACGGCCAATTATGGCCGGACCAGATCCGTTGACCGGGTTGACCCAAATGCCAATCGAGTTGGATAAAGAATTAAGCAAATTGGACCGAGACTTGGGTGGACTAGTGCTAATTAATTCCAAGGCAAATCTTGGGCCAATTCAACAAAAGGCCCAACAATTAATCAACACAAGTAAGGGAAGGCCAAGTCTAATGTTCACCCAACGGGTCAAGGTCCAATATCATTTGAAGAAGAAGACCTGGGCTTGGATAAGAGTGGGAAAACTCAAGCCCACACCCTACATCATAAAGTTCTTTAGAGTCTAAGCCCCTCATTTTAAAACCTTACACTCTAGGCCCTATCAATTAACAAAGTTAAACCATCCAACTTAATTAAAACAAAAAATTGTGTGAAAATACACAATAGCCCTTAAATGGAGAAAATACTGAAATACCCCCAAAGCCCTAAACTCCTCCAACGTCTTTCCCTCTTCCACGATCACCCAATCTTTTCGAGCTATTCCATGCCTTCTCCCGCAAGCTAGGAGCTCGCACAAACACCACCGAAGCAGGGGGCGCATTTTCGAAGGCAAATGAGTTGGAGGAGGACGATTGAGAAAACATTGGAAGGTGAGAACAAGAAAAATAAAATAAGAAAGATAGGGCTTATTTGTATGAAATTTATCTCTTATTGTTGAAGTGGAAAACAACCTCTGCAATGGCAACAATAGTAGGCTTTTTGTGAAAGGAACAATTCATAGCTACTATTTTGGCGTGTAAAGTTAATATTTAAGGAAAGCATGATGATTCATAGTGACTATTTACTAATTACTACATTTGATGCACAGAGGCTTCATTGTTGTCATTACAATGTTTTTGATTCATTTTTGTGATGTTGGGATTCCATTGTACAAGGAATTTAATAGTAGGTGATGTTCAATTTTGTTTATGAAGCAATGTAGGAGGTGTAGGAATGTATTTGCATGGATTTCGTACGTAGTCATATTCATATTGAGTTTAATATTATTTTATTTGTAGGTGTGAAAAAAATGAGTAATATTGGGGAGCAAGTGGGAAGCAGTAGCTTTAGTAGCTTTAGAATGAGAAGTACCCATTAAACATCACGAATCAGACAACCGTGGCGGATGTGCATACGGAATTATTTGAAAGATGGCCCGAGTTCGATCCACTTTTAAACACATTGGAATACGAAGCTCCGGGGGACAAGCTGCCGGTACGGATCAAAAGTGATACGGATATAAAGTTGATGTTGTGGTATCACATGGTGACGAATGTACACTTGTGCAATGTTCACATCATATCGAACGCGACGGCGGAGAAGAGGAGAAGGTATGATATTTTAGATGTTCGGTAGTTATAATTTGATTGGCCAAGTTTTGGTTAGATAGTGTAATGAGATAAGTTGTGAAAAAATGTAGGGTGGATGATGTACCGGAGTCGTCAAGCCATAACCAATTGGCATTGGTACGGATAGAGCAAGAGGCCATGGGCGGACGATCCGGTGGCATTCAACGTATTGATGGTGAAGGACAAACGTTCAAGAGTGTTCATAAGTTTCGTGAAGTATTGCGGTCATATTGCATTGCAACAAATAGAGGATTTAGATACGTGAAGAATGCGAAGGATAAGGTGATAGTGAGATGTTCGGTGGAAGAGTGTGGATGGCGTATTTATGCAGCATTCCATAAATAGGATGATACATTTGACATCCGTAATTGCAACCTTAATCATACATGTGGTGTCGACTGCATAAGAAGTACAATCCATCCAAATGCGAATTCCAAGTGGGTTGCAAGTATCATTAGAGAGAAAGTTAGAAGCACGCCGGCCTTTACGCCTAGAGAAGCCATAGCTGATGCGAAAATTCAATTTGCGGTTGATATACCCTACCATAGAGGTTGGTTGGCGAAAGAGATAGCATTAAGAGAGATCCATGGAAAGGATGAGAAATCCTTTGACAAACTTAAGGGTATGTGCGAATCGTTGAAGGCCTCGAACCCCGGCACTATCGCCGACTTGGAAATATTTCCGGACACAATGAAATTCCACCGTGTGTTTATTTGCATGGGCGCTTACATGAGGGGTTTTTTGAGTGGTTGTCGTCCGATGTTGTTTCTTGATGGTACACATCTTAAGACACAATGGAAATGGACCATGTTAACGGCCATTGGGCAGGACGCGAACAACGGCATATTTACATTAGCATTCGCCGGTATGTATATCTTGTTGTTGTTAATTGATGTTTTGTTGTTGTTAATTGATTGGGTATCTTATACTTGTTTGTGGTAGTCGTGGACGCGGAGACGGACTTTAGCTGGGGATGGTTCTGTCAAAAGCTTTATGGAGCGCTTGAGGCCCAAAGCGAAACTTTCCCTTTCGAGCGGTTGGTTTTGTTCACGGATAGACACGCCGGGATTCTCAACGCCGTATGCAATGTATTCCCAATCTGTGCCCATGCAATATGTCTCCGTCACTTGATAGACAATTTTCGGACTGACGTATGTATGCCGAAGTTTGTTTACTATTGTAGTATACGAGTCCCAGTGATGCTTGCTCGAATCGTTTATCTTATGGTGCTTTATTCACTAATGCAACAGGTTTTGTCGAAATATCCCTTGCACCGTAAGAGTAAATGGTGCAACATTTTCCACCTTGCTACGAATGCTCTTACCGCCTCCGATTATGAGAAATACATAAAGAAGCTCGTGGATGCATTCGGGAACCATGCCAAGGAATTCATAGCACGTTCGAAACCAGAGAGGTGGGCCAATGCATTCTTCCCGAGGATGAGATGGGGCGCGATGAAATTTCCCTTACCCGGATTTCATGTTTAACCTAATTTCATAACCTAATTTCATGTTTAACCAACAATAGCACAAAAATTATTGAAATTTCCCTTACCCGGATTGCTCTGCTCAACCCCTTCCAAATGCTCGAGCTTCCTCTTTGGTGGCATTACTTCCCAATCCCTCTTCTTCCACTTCCTCCTAATTCGGTCTACACTTGCCGATTCCAAATCCCCGCCCAGTACCCAGGTTATGCCATTTTTTCGTTCGACAGCTTCCACACTTGCCCTCTCCCAATTCCGCCGCCGTCAACAACTTCCAGGAGCCTCGGCGTCGCGTGCTTCTTCTCTTCTCAGTTTCGGTCGACGAGAAGGTCGCTCCCTTCTCTTCCCTTCGAGTCTTGGTTCTTCGGTTCTCTCCCGCTTCTCTCGTCGTCGGTTCTTCGGTTAAGGGATTTGAATTAAAAGGGTTAATGAGATTAGTGGGATTAGTGAAATAGGGTAGGTCTTTCTCTCGAAGTCAATTGTGGAATGGGGGCGTAGACTCGAAGGAATTGAGGGATGGGGCTTAGACAATAACACTTTTTTCAATAGGGACTGGGCCCTCATTTACCGAATAAGAGTTGACCCAAATAAGCGTTCCACAACTAAGTCCAAGGCAATAGAAGCCCATTGCTGCTGCTATTGGGTATGATGAGCAAAATGGCACAACTCGTCATCTCACACTTGAAGGACAACAAACAGTCATAGCTGAGACCACGTATGAAAAGCTTTCCTCATCTGCCGACCATTACCACCTTCGACAACATGCTTAGCAACTCCAAGATGAAAGCTTTTCTCATCACAACCACAGCATCACTCCACAGTCCACAGGCTGTCTTGGGATGACGAGCAGCTACTACAGACGACGAAGCCTTTGTCATCCCATGATCTCTCCAGCACTTCTTCAACCTAGCAACTCACCATCCTCCTTTTCCAGACAACGTGCACCTACCTCCACTGGACGACGAACCTTTCCGGAAACCCTCTTTTTATCATTTTTAGTACAATGCATATTTTTGACATCCTCTTGTAAGTTTGTCGTCTGTTCAATTGTTCCTAATTGTGGGAGCCTATACATAGCAGTGGCGGATCTACATAGTATATAGGAATTGGTGCACATGACACCACTTAAATTGATAAAATTATTATTTTAAGCTCAAAATTTTTAATATTTGGTTTGGTGCACCCACTTAATTTTTGGGTGACACCACTGTAATTGCTAAAATTATTATTTTAAGTTTAAAATCTTTTATATTTAGCTTTGTGCACCCACTCAATTTTTATGGCAGTCCCACTTTTATCAATTCCAACTTAACTTTCTTAATACGTTTTATATCGTCACTGTTGTCCACAATTTTAACTTAGCTTTCATCTTTTTTTGTGACACCACTTATGAAATTTTCTGGCTCTGCCACTGATACATAGGTTCCCCTCCCCTTTTGTACTCACTTTTTGAATGCGTATGAACTTAATCTTGAAAGAGTCCGAAGAGCATTTTTCTCTCATCCTTGGAACAATTTTCCTAATTGGCTACGTATCAATTGGAATTTGAAGCTCTCCAATTGTTAATTAACCTTGGTTGGATCAATGGAGGGGATGGGTATCCATACTAGAAGGGGATGTTGATTCCCCCATTAGGTTCATTTGAGGTTGCTTCATTTTATCTTGTTCATGTTTTTATTTTCCTTAAACATTTATTTCCTTCGATCCATGACAATAACCTGACCTAGTTGATGGGAATTAAAGAAGACCGCTGGAACATGTTCAGAAGGGTTGTTGAGACGAATTTTTAAGATATTTACATAGAAAAATTTATAGAGACAATTTAGAGAAACAGAGAGAGCGAGAGGAAGAAGAAGAATGCGAAACAATTTAGTAATGAATTATTCAGAGAAATATATCAATAACATACTGCTACTAATGAATTATTCTTATGTGTATTATTGAGCCTTGGTTGAACAAAGAAGGAGGCGAGTCTAGTAGTCTATATATGGAGGTGACAGTTACATGTAGGAATATCTTTCAAGTCATCCGTTGGTGGTACCAAAGAGCTTAAGGTTGGTGATTGAAGAAGACTTGCTGCACACGGAGTTGAACAAGGAAAACTCATAAACTGAGATCTTGATGAGTTGGAGTTAGAGTCGGGGGAGTACTCTACACCAAGAGGGGGTTCTTGTTGCACAACTATATGCTTGTTGGCTGGAGTGTAAGTGAGTTTACTGTAGTTCGGGGTTGGGATCCTGTGTTTGAACTGATAGTAGATGCAGCACATTTAGGTGGACTAAGTGTTCAGGGAGGTAATTGGAACATAAGCATTACCAATACTGCAACAACATATCAGCAACATTACATCTCTCTTCTGTTTGTTTGCTACTGCAATTGCTATCATGCTCATTCCAAAGGGTCAGTCAATGTAAAGAAATTTAACTTGCCGCAATTATTACATGTAAATATATCAACAAATGCTCAGCACCACACTTGTGGAAAATTTTCTTCGGAATCACAACCCATCCAACAGTAACTCTCACTACTTATATTCTGTATTTAGCATTGCGTGGTACTTGGAACATCAACTCTATGCTAGCAATGCATTTGTTTTCTGTTAGCTGAAAAATTGAACTTATATGTTACATCACGCCATCAAGGCCCATTCTGGTTTGAACTTTGATGCTCTAAAATCCTTATTATTAGCCTAAGTAAGATTACCTAGTGAGAAGTTCTCACGTTACGATGATTTTATTTAATTCCAAAACATGGTGTGCTTGCATCAGAAGTAAAACAACCAGTTTACGGTAGATATTAGAGCAAATCATTGTATAACATCAATTATGATGTTCCTTAGCCTCTCGTTTTGCATCAATTAGATACTACATTTGCAATGGTTGTCCAGGTATGTAATGAGAACAAGGTGCCGGGGACACAATAGGAGCTTCTCTGTAACTATCACATTGTAACATTAGGAGCTTTTTAATTTTTGTAGACATATTTTTTTTATCTGTGCATCACTTGCCAAAAACAACTTTTGATGATTTGAAATCATGCCTGCATCAATAATTCTGCATCCATTCTCTAACAGCACACAACTGCCCGGAAAACTCAGCAGCTCGCTCGCCATCATTATGAGTTCTTCAATTGTGTCTGGAACCCATAAAACAACTCCCATGCTTTGTCTTTCTTCTTGATCCCATGGACATCCAGGATAAACAGTGCATGTCCTTCTTGACGATCTATCTGTAAAGAAAATACGCAGTCATCTCAGCCAGTGAAAAGGATTGAGCAAGAAAATATTGTTACAACCAACACTGCTTATAAACTCAAGGCGTGTATCTTGAACTCTTTCCTCACCGTTTGAAAAATCTGACATCTGTGTAAGCTTTGCATCTTCAAGTAATTTAATTAACTCACAGTTTCCACCAACTCGAGCTTCTTCAAGTGGAGTTCTTCCCCATCTGCCATACATGCACAATTAAGAGCTATAAAACTAGCCTTTATACGACTCATCAATTGCTCAGTATTCTTGTTTCTGCCATCTGCTATCATATATTGGAAGAATCCTTTAATAAGGGGATTAAATTCTGGATAGACAGAGTACCTGTCCATAGCCATGACACTGGCCCCTGCTTCCAGAAGCAAAACAGACTCTGTATATAGTCCTTCGGATGCAGCTAAATGTAGAGGTGTTCTGAGATCATAGTTTTTAGAGTTAGGATTAATCCCATTAACCAAAAGCCTTTTGATGAAGCCTGTGTCCTTCCTTGCAACAGCTTCGCAAAGAAAACTTCCTGCATTATCAATAGATAATGATGCCCCTTCTTGTATCAGCAACGCCACAACCCTGTCATGGCCATTCTTGATAGCTTCAAACAGTGGAGTCTTTCCAGAATTATCTACAAAGATATCACCAGTAAATTCTTCATTACATGTATTTCTCTTGGTTGTCAGTATCAATAGAGGGATGGGAAATAGGGTAGCAAGAGAATTACCATTAATGTTGACATCTAGCTTTTTCTGCAGAAGGTACTGAACAATATCTTCATATCCCTTTGAGGCAGCTCTATGCTGTAATAAAGTCATTTGAACCCTGATTAGCAGATTGCACAAAGATAACAGATGATTGAGATTGAGTGGCACAATTGGACAGCAGTATATACCAGAGATGATTGCCCATTATAATCCGTCTTGTTAGGATCAGCTCCTGCTTCCACTAGCTGTCGAAGTCGATGCAGATCTCCATCATCTGCAGCGCAATTCAATCTCATCCCCAACTCTGATTCATGTTTCTCAATGTGAAGAGTAATATCTGATTCCAGTATTTGACGACTGAGGTTACAGTCTCGTCCCTAGAGATAGTGGACTAGCGAGTCAATACCCTTGCAATTATTTTGAGGAACTTTAAAGGAAGAGCAGGAATGTGTCGTCAACTCACCTCTAGCATATTATTAATAACAATACGTCCATCTAAAAAATATATCTCAGTGATCTCTATAAGGGCATGCTTGTCTATTCTTAGTAGCCTTGAAAGTTCAGTGGCCAGAATTGTATGAGGCTCAGGGATGTTACAAAGAGCTGAAACTTCACCAATTGAACTTTGAATTTGTATAGCATGAAAAGATCCTTTCATTTCAGGCTCTTCGGTGTTTCTTACTACATCCTGTAGGTCAACATCAATGCTGTTAGATACTAGGAAGAGACTGTAAATTAAGGAGGAAAGGGATGATTAAATGTCGTCAAAACACAAAAGTACATTTATTATGACGTTTCTTTTGATCCGTGGCAGGGAAGAACTTACCACTTTACCATCACAAAGAATATAAAGCTGATCACCAATGCTTCCCTCTTCAAGAATCACTTCTCCAGGAAGGAAATACTCTTCGTGCACTCTGATAGCCTACCCACAAATGAAGAATATGTATGATTTTCAGTATCCAATTTCCAACCACATTAAAACTATGAAGTAAATAACAGTTAAATTTGTCTTACTACTTTCGCGATGAACTCATTTGAGCAGCCTTTGAAGAGGGAAACATCTCTAATGAAAGGCTCATATAATTTGTTTGATATCTGCAAGAAAATAAGACGATTGAGTTGTATTCTATTTCAATACCAAGTGGTTTGTTGAGATACTTCATTATTGTGATAAGAGGAAATCAGAGTAAGATGCATTAGGTTCTATCACACCTTGACTCGTAAAGAAAGTGGAAGATCCTGAAGGGCAGCTGAGTCAGTGTAACTGCTTTCGAACTGTAAACGAATGTGACCTTGGATCTCCTTAGATAAGCTCTTTCCTAGCTTGTTTCTGTTTGAATATCTGATGAGTTCTGCCATTTTATCCCTGAACCTCTCAGTTCTCGATCCTTTCACAATCAATGCTGTCATGTTACCCAGTAGATAAGCGCCAAGAATCATGTCAAATGAAACATACATCATCACGAAAATCATTTCTCTGACATTGACAGCATGAATTTCTCCATAACCTGCAATATACTTGCCCCAGATTATCAGCATTTATAAACCATTGAGTAACTCTAGTCAAGCATTTACATAAAACGGGCTTGGCTTACCAACAGTTGCCATGGTGACAATAGCAAAGTACATTGCTGTTACATAGCGCGTCCAAAGATCAATTTCTCTGAAGTTTGTGTAACTATAATCACCCATCTTTAAACTTCCTATCCATGTATAGCCTTCCTCTGATGGAGGCACAGTAGTAGCCAGATAGTAAAATATACAGGCTGCTGTGTGTGTGCTGTAAAGTTCAACCACAAAAAGCTTTACAATTCTTGTAAAGAGATAATTGAGTCGTGTGTCCTTTTCTAGCTTCACAAAAAACTCCGTCACCCTCATAGCCCGGCTTAGCCTAATCCACAGCATATACCTCAGCAGTTCCTTCCTTCCAGATGCCTGATCAAGTAAAATTTCTTAGTACAGTTAAAAGAGCCTATGTTGATCAATCCAGATATCTTTGCGGGTAAGCTCAGAGGAGAAGATATCAATAATTAACCTTGTATATGGCATCCCAAGGGAAGCAGCCTAGAAGATCCACAGTGAATCGAGACTTTAGGTAGCTACAGTTACAGCATCAACATCCTATCAATATCCGTGCTGAAGTAATACTAGACAGGTAGCAAAGGGGAAAAAAATTCATAAAGGGCCAGACCGTGAGGCAATCCGGTTGTGTTTGTATTCTATGCAGTAAGAATGGGGATCCCTGTATCCAACAAAGAAGCAGATGATAATGTCTATAAGGAAAGTGAACTGTCCAGCAATGTCCAGTAAGAAAAGATTTTCAGGCAATCCTCTGAAGAACGCAAACTCCAGTGGCGTGAAGAAAGAGGAATACACTGCCCATATCAGAATGAAATGCGTCCACAACACGTACCACCTGTATTAGTCGTAAATCATTATGCTACGAATTACAAAAACCTGTATACAACTGCTACATGTACAATCCAGAAAGTCACCCTTTTTCGGGATTAATAGCATATTTGTGGGGCTGATGCTGCTCTCTCTCACTCCCGCCCCTGCCATGGCTGCTCGTTAGTGAGTATTGTCCAGAATAGCAGCTCAATAACTTCAAAGGATGCATATTTCTCCCAGATGATGATTTGGGGGAGACTGGTAGATCATCAATCCTAAACTCTTCATTTTCTCCTTCTCCATCACTTGTCATATTTCTACGCATCTTCCTTGCTAGTTTACAAAAACGACAATTGACTTGTAATTCACCAACTTAATTATCACAGCACGCTTTTATCATGTATATAAAGACATTAGATAAAACTAATGAGAAAGACAAATGCTATAACGATAGCTTGTGATTTTCTTTGCAGGAGGAATTAGCCCACAGTTTGTGGTCATAAGAGAATCATATGCAGATAAGAATCATATGCAGATAAGAATCATATGCATATCATGTTTGTTTTTGCCCTTTCCACCTTTTAATCTGTGAATGAATTAAAGGTGCTTACTTTATTTTTTTGATTCAATAATTGGACTTTATTGGGCCAATTGCATTAATGGATGCCTCATGTCACTGCACTCTCCCATTGACGAGCAACAGCTTCCTGCACCGAATAAAGGAATTTTCAAACAGCACCCAGCTCCCCCAAACATAGAGTAATGCAGTAGAATATAAAAAATGAACTTTCGAAGTGCAGAGCAAAATATCAAATCGTCACAAATAAAAGCAGAATCACAATTAAATCAAACGAAGAAACAGTTAAAAGTACGCTTCTACTACATACCTTTACCTAAATCCTAGAAAGCGACGAAAATCATCGAGTGGTAGCTCTTGAAAAAAACAATAAACAGGGCATAAACATTGAAAGACAGTGAAAGAATGACCTCATCATCGTGCCATCCTTCATCTTCGTGCGTCTCATGATGCTCGCCAAACACATCGTTACCAGGTTCCATCCCCGTCGACTACTGTGCCGATGAAGGGAGTAAAATGGTAGAAAGTAGTATAGAAAATACAGTTGGAGATGGTAACGCCACCAATAAACCAATAAAACCTCTTACAATTTTTCACTTTTCATCACCAATAAATTCTAAATTTTACTCTATTAACCTTCCATTTTAATTTCTTTTATAATAATTTATTTAATTTTTTTTTTAAAAACAGTCTGAAAAGGCAAGAAAAAAAAAAGAAAATAAAAATAAGAAGAACTAGCTCATCCGAACATAAGCAGCGCCACTAGAATCCATCTCAAAGGGACCACGAATCTCATATGGGAAAAAATCATGTAGTATAAAATTCTTCAGTACACGTTGCCTTATGAACAAGACCATCCGCCACTTGATTCCCTTCCCTGCAAACATGCCGTAGGTCAGAACCAGTCATAGAGCCCATCAAACTTCAAATTTCCTTGATCCTCGGCCAGAGAAAATGCCTTGGAACAGCGGCTCCGAGCATCAACCGAAGAGCTTCAAGTGAGTCAATGTAACAAGCTTTTAAAGCCACACCAAGATGCACGGCTAAGAGAAGCCCGAATCGAAGAGCCAATATCTCTACTTCAAGAATGTTCCTCCTGCCCAATTGCCCGCCGCACGCACCTATCTATTGACCATCATGCATCCGTATAACAACACCAAAACCTGAGCACCGCGGCTCCCCCATAACACAACTATCTGTATGCAAAACCATACCTTCCAATCCCTCCTCTACCTAGTGGATGTAGCGAGGAACTTTATTCGAACTATGAGCCTCTCCCCTATCCATGCAAGATCAAAGCCAATCAGCTTTGTACAAAACGGGGTTGCTATGGAGCTCTTCACCAGTAAATATTCGAGCATTACGTTCTGTTAACCCCATAAATTATTAGGCCCAATAAATTTAGTCCAATCCATTTTTCGAGAGGCCCGGTCCAATTCAAGACTTATCCGGATAACAATCAAGTGGTGAGAAGCTGCGCCATAAAGATTCGTTGGAGAGGGATCATGGCACATTGAAGACTTGAGTAGCTGCATCTTGGAGAGAATCGTGGAAGCTTTAAAGTCAGGCCCCATCCAAGGAGAAAGGATCAGCAAGAGGAAGGACGGTTACAGAATAAAAGCCGCAATCAAGAGGAGAGGATCCCGCGACATCAATGCAGGGCACCATCAAGGGAGGGGAATCTGGAGCATTAAGGCCTGTATTGAAGCTTGGAAGATGCATCACATCATCCCCTATAAAAGGTTGGAGGCATCACGAAAGCAAGGAGATCAAAACCCTCCCTAGAGGAATCCGTACTTTCATTACCTTTACTTTCTGCAACTTTTTCTTTCTGCAAATTTATTTCTGTGTTTCTTCATTCTGCAACTTTTTTTTTGTTCCTTTACAGTATTTTTCAAGATTCCTGTAATTCTCTTCCGTAATCCTTGTAACGATCATCAAACAATATTCAATCAAAAAATTCTTGGTTAACACGTTGGCACCAGACGACCCATAAAAAAGATAAACACGCACCCCAAGTGAGCCATGCCCATTGAAGCCAATGCCTGCAACCTTCCACATCCAATCCTTCCGAAAGAAAAAACCTCCCTTGCGCCAGACCTGATCCGCCCATGGACATTTAAACAACGCATGGCACTAGTCCTCAATCTGCTCGCCAAAAATCATGCATAGTGGCGAAGCCATCAGCCCCCTTCGGTGTGTCGAAGATCATTACATGGGAGAGCTCCATGGCCTAAGAGCCAGAGCAAGACGCCAATCTTCTCAGGTATAGCAGCTTTCCACATCCACGATCAACCATTATCAACATAATCTCCCGCACTCAACCACTTATAGCCGGAACGAACACTGTAAATGCCATTAATATCCCCTCTCTAGTGTAACAGGTCGGGCGCAACAGCATTAAGGAATGGAGTTGGAGTATCTTCAATGGTCTGCCTTGTCGTAGCAGGCAACCACGAGTATAAAATATCGAGCTTCCATTTTCCATCATCTATCAGATCCTTGACACAAAAGTTCAAGTCATGAACATCAACAAATGGGAGTGTTTGCGCCAAGCATTGCCCTTCCCACCATGGTGCAAACCAAAAGGAGCAAGAACCATCGCCAACACGAATGCGATAGGCATTATTAAAAAAAATATTACTCACTTTGACTAGAGATCTCCAAACTTTGGTGCCACGATAATGCTCTCTCGGAAGAAGACCTGCGACAACACGATACTTTTCCCTCAAGGTTGCCACCCATAACGTATTAATATCCGGACTTTTACGAATTCCCAGACCTCCAAATTTTCGAAGGCGAGTGACAACGTCCCAATTAATTAAGTGTAGCCCATGGTTGTCAGCACCCTTCCAAATCCGCCTATGGACTAGTTTTTCAATCTCGTTGCACACCCCAATAGGAAGCATGTGGACTTGCATCACATATATCGGAAGAGCATTAAGAATTGCACAGGCAAGAGTTATCCGACCAACTCTATTTAAGAGAAAAGAAGACCAAGTGTTCAACCTGCTTTGTATTTTCTGAATTAATTCATCAAAATTAGACAACTTAGTACGACTATGAATAATCAGAAATCCTAAGTAGCATCCCAAATTCCAACCACTGAAACTCCAAGAATATTATCCAACATAGCCAGATCATTAGTCGAAGCATGAGGGCTGCAGAAAGCGTTAGATTTCAAGGCGTTCATCACCAGTCCGGAATGAGTCCCAAAATGAGAAAGAACTGATGCCATGGATTGAATACTCATCTCTTCCAGCTCGACACAGAAAATCAAATCATCGGCAAACATTAAATGGGAAATCCTAAGGCCCCCAACATTCAATCTCAATGGCTTCCAGGAGCCTGCGTCCACAGCTTTAAGGATAGTCCTCGAAAGTTTCTCCATTACAATCACAGATAAGTAGGGCGATAGTGGATCTCCTTGGCGCAACCGCCGCTCAGCTTTAATATTACCAAGAGGAGACCCATTCCATAAAATAGAAAAGCTCGAAGAAGACACACAAGTCATGATGAGCTCCCTACAACTAGCTGGAAGCTCCAAATCATATAAACATTTCTCCAAGAAATTCCAGCTCACCACATCAAATGCTTTAGTTAAATCAATTTTAAGAACCGCCGCCTTTATTGTTGATCGAGGACTTTCAAGAGATGAAATAATTTCCTGAATAAGAATGTTATTATCAACAGTCCCTCTCCTCGGTAGGAACGCTGATGGTAAGGGCCAATGACCTGGGATAGAATAGGTCGCAATCTTCGAACTAATATTTTTGTAATGAGCTTGAAGGTAACATTGCAAAGAGTCAGCGATCGATATTCCTTGAGGGAGCGAGGAACTTCTACCTTAGGCAATAGGCACAAAAACACATGAGCCAAGCCGTCTGGTAGGGAGCGAGTAGTCACAGCATTCAAGACCAATTTAGTGACAGGCTCCTAAATAATATCCCAATATTCTTTGAAGAATGCGGCTGGAAATCGTCAGGCCTCGGGGCTGATAAGGATCTCATCGAACGCAAAGCTAATTCCACTTCATCAGAGGTCACATTATGTCAAGTGACACTTTATGTAATTCTGGAATCGGTAGCAGCTGCGGGAGTTCTGCACCAGCCGCGACAACATGTTGAGCCGCAAACATACTCTTGAAATAATCCACCACATGTTGCTGAAGGGTTTCCTGATTAACCTTCCATTGCTCTTCACCCAATTGAAGCCCAAAAATCTTATTTTTCTTTCTATGAATGTTCGTCTTAACATGGAAGTATTTAATGTTACGGTCTCCAGCCCTTATCCATCTGTCCCGAGACTTTTGATGCAATAGTAACTCCTCTTACATAAGCACATCCGCAAGTTCACTGCGAATCTCCGCCTCTAATCTCCAAAGCCAAGCAGAATCAATATGAACCAAACGTTTCTCAACACCCAAGAGACGATTTTTTAGTTTATGTTTGCGCTCCCGAATATTCCGAAACACTTCCTTGTTAAACACCAAAGACTTCATTTGGATCTCTTTAAGGATATTATCCAGCTCATCCCCTCCCATCAGACGCCCTTCAGACACCACATCTTTGTATAACAAATGTTCATTCCACATGTGTTCCCACCTAAACGGCTTCTCCCTCCTTGCCAGAGCTTGATCGCCACACATTAATTTTAAAGGTCAATGGTCCGAGCCGAGCCTTGGCAAGTGTACAATTCGGCCTTCTTCAAATTTATTTTCCCAGGCAAAATTAGCCATACCACGGTCCAACCTCTTGCTAATACGCCTACCTCCACCAGCCATCCTTGTCCACGTGAATTCAGGGCTGATAGTATTCATTTTAATCAATAAACACCAGTCAAAAACCTCTCGAAGTCAGCCAAGAACACATCTCCCTGAACTTCATTGTCGCTAGCAATTTCATTCCAATCTCCTAACACAACCCATGGCGCTTCCATTGTTGCCGCCACGGTCACAAGGTGCTCCCAGTTTACTTTTCGTCATTGATAATTAGGGTCCGCATATAATGCCGTTACATTCCAACTGCATTACCCTTTAACAAGCTCAAAAGTGATCATGCGGGCACTAACATCCAACACATTAATCGTACGCGACACAGAGCGTGCATGCAACACCCATATACCTCCTCCCATTCGAACTGATTTTGAAATATTCACAGGCAGATAACCCATTCGGTTGAAGAAGGGCCGAACTCTTGCGAACTGTCCCCGGGGTTCAAGTACACACAAAATATCCGGCTTATGATCCCGAAGTAGGTCACTCATCCAACGTTGCGCGGTGCGACTCATCAATCTACAAACATACCACATGATAATAGTAAAATCTTTAAATTCCATAATAATATAATAAAAAGAATTTAGAAGACCTTACATGCTTGCATCATCCGCGTCTGCCCATACCTCAGAGTCCTTTGATTCATCATCATCTAGCAATGGGCTAAATCGACCAGTATGAAGGCCACCTTTGTCAAGAATTTGCGTATCAGCCAATCCATTATCATCCAAAATATCCGCCTCATCATCCGAAGAGGAGGCGCCACTGGAACTTCGTCTATCCAGACGAGGACGTTTTAAAGTCGGGGCATGAATTGGTTTCCGAGTCCTGATTTGCACAGCAGGTTTACTTGCAATAACTGAAACTTTTGACAAATTTCATTAACACGAGTATTTTATAAAAATATATCAGGATTGAATTTATTAAATGAAAAGAGTTATGATTTATGGAATGGGTTTAGGGATATATTAAGAGTGTCACTTTTTATTACTCAGGTGGGGTGCTTTAATTTCAAATGGCGCTGCAGTCCTCTCATGTCATGAAACTTTTGACAAGTCTCATGGTTAGGGGTGTAAATGAGACTGA
Source organism: Hygrophila difformis (assembly GCA_030278955.1). Classification (NCBI taxonomy): domain Eukaryota; kingdom Viridiplantae; phylum Streptophyta; class Magnoliopsida; order Lamiales; family Acanthaceae; genus Hygrophila; species Hygrophila difformis. Next base: position 18,134,504 of record JAOANR010000015.1, on the reverse strand, counting down.
TAGGCTCGTGAATTGTTCGAGCTCGGCTCGGTCAAAATTCGGTTCAAGCTCGACTCGAAATGGCTCGGTTCGAGCTCGAGCTTGGCTCGTAACACACATGATCTCAAGCCGAGCCAACCACTATTCGCTCGAAAGCTCGATAATAGGCTCGATTTATTTTTATACATATATTTATTTATTATTAAATATAGAAATTATATATAAGATTAAAAGTATAGTATTATTATTGTTTATATCTTTTAATTTTTAAAATAAAATATTTTATTAATTAAATATATACTTTTAAAATTATTTTAATATGTAGATTAAATTAAATAAAATTAAATATATACAATATATTAAATATAATTTCTTTTATAAATTATGTGAGGATGAAAATGATACTAGTTCGAGCTCGGCTCGACTCGGTCAAAGCTCGGTCAACGCTCGGCTCGAAGTAGCTCGGTCAACGCTCGGCTCGGTCAAAGCTCGGCTCGAATTCTCATGAGCTCAAGCCGAGCTTACCACTATTCGGGCTCGGCTCGGCTCGTTTACACCCCTACTCATGGTACAACCGGAATAGATTGACCTTCAGCCTGTCACACTGAGGGTCCCCGGCATATGTGCCATGATACTTCTCATGATTTCATGTCATGAGATTACCTACCATGAAACTTTCGGCAGACTCCCACTACATGAGTATTTTCTGAAAAATCACATTTTTTATTTACTCGTGTTAAGAAACTGTGCCCCCGAAAGCGCACGGAGTCAAAAATTGCAGTATTTATAGTAAGTACCGGATCGTTCACTGGAGGATGTGCGATGGAAGCAGGGCCCACGCCGTTTACTAAGATTTTCCACTCGGTTACTCGATTCAAGTTTGTGAAATGACTAACAACTACTTGACAGAATTTAAACTGAGTTATGAAAGCAATTAAAATAAAGCAGATAAAATTATTCTAGAAAGCGAATTAAATTAATCTAAGAAAACAATAAAATTAATCTAAGAAAGCGGTTAAGATTATTCTAAGAAAGCGGTTAAGATTATTCTAAGAAAGCAGATTTAAAATGAGGCAGAAGGGACAGGGAGAAAATAATAAAAATTGGACAAGATTCAGATGAAACACAGTTAAACTTCCATTTTGTTACGCAGATCTTAGCTTGGGATAATCCATCAATTAGCTAATTCTCATGCTCTCTGTACCATGTTCCCTTTAACAGACAGGTACTTACAGTAAGAGTTTACATGCTCTTAAGGAAACAAATTCTAAGATACCACAGATTCGCAACTGCTCCCGTCAGAGCGTGTCATTCATCTGTGGTGGACAAGCAACACCTGACAAATCATTTATTGAAGTGTCAAGTACTGCTATCATTCCCCCATGTCACACCCAGAGACTCTAATCAAGCCCTGAACTATCCCTTAACTCTCAGTCCTAGTAGCAGTTACACAACTCTCAATACAACCGAGTGACCTCTAACGAAAGCATTTAAAAGAAAGCGATAAAGAAAGCATTTAAAATCCTATCACTCGGAGGTTTTTGAAAGTCTGATCCTGGTAGTAAAAGAAAGCGCCCGATCAGAATGACCGGGTGTGGATCAAGAATTCCCTATTCTCGGTGAACCGCTCGCAGTGTTCACTTCCCGTCGGGTGGTTATGAGATACAAACTAATAAAACGAACTAATAAATTAGTTCGTTCCGGATGCACTCACTCAGGACTCAAAAATAGGCTTTGGCAGAAGAAGATAGAAGTTGAGAGAATACTCAACCCTACCATAGAAAATAACCAAGGCCCGAATGTTGTTCCTCTAGTATTATCTGTCACACCTTATCGGAATCCAAGTGGAATGTAACACCCCGGTTTTTGGTCACCCAGGTCGGGATGTCACCGCCACATCTCCCTAGTAAGACACGGTTTCTCCGAGCTTACTAAAGAGATGCAAGGCTAGGTATTGCAGTATTTAAAACATTTAAAGCATTCAAAATAGCCCATACAATATAATTCGAAAATAATAATAGCATAGCACAGCGAAAATATTTAGTTTAGTACAGTATCGCAGCGGAAAATATAAAAAGGGCCGACATGACCAAAACACGGGTTAAACAGGCCCGTTCATAATATAGTCTAAGTACGAAATTTAAAAGCAAAATAACAATTCCCAAAATCCCATGCATGATTCGTGCTCACACATGCTCATTCCACATATTCTGTAAAGAAAGGAATAAAAATGGTTTTGGTCAGCAAAATTGCTGAGTAAGTTAACACATGCATGATCGTAGGGTTTAAAAGCCATTAATTTAATAATTTAACAAAAGCATGATAATAACATAATATATAATTTAATCCAATCCAATAGCCTAAATTATCTCAGGGCCCTATTTAATAACACATATCACATGGTTCAAGATAATAGTCATAATTTAAATAAAGCATTTAAAATAATTTAATTGGGCAACAACATAGCTTAATCTAATTTAATTTAATTTAGAATCCCCATTACATTCCCGATTTGGTATTTCAAAGTTTCACGATAGCATCGCGATGTCAACAAGTTTAGCCTGTAGCCCGGCGGCCGCAACCGTATCAGCCATACCCAGTACCACTCCGGAGCCTCGGGAAACCCATACGGATATTCACGAGAGTGTAGGCTCTAAGTTTCGCCGTTTAGGCAATCCATATCTCAAATTTAGCGCGCGGGGTCACCATCGTCCATTACGGCACGAAGTGAATCGTTAGGGGGCACCCTGCAGAGCACTTACCCCTAATTTTAATTTATCAAGTTTGTAAGGGGATTTAATTTTTTTAAAATCTGCCTTCCATTGTATTAAATTAGAAATAATATCTCAATTCGTTTCAACCCTAAAGGTTAATTCCAGGCTTCAACAAGATTTCAAGATTTCGTTTCGGTAAATCACAGTTTACTCCAAAATTCGTCTAAAATCAGATTTAATTCCAAAAATTCCAAAATTTCATATCTGACTCGGAAACATCAAGATCTACAACTTTTGTGTTTTAACTTTTTCAATCCAAGATACCTAAGTAGGTCAAAATCGCCAATTTTCGCATAAGAAGAAATCTGTCCGAGTTTAATGCACCACAGTTTAAGGATTTCGAATTCTACCATATCAATTCAACTCCAAATTTAATGAAATTTGACAGGGATCATCTTAAGACATTTACCTACAACTTTCATGTTCGGCCAAAGATCTAAAACAGCCTAGATCCTATGTCAAAAACGTGATCAAGATCATTCCTAAGTTCTGTCCAAGATTTCAAGATCTAGATTCAAACAGTTCGGTTTCAATGGGTTTTCACATATCAAATCAACTCCAAAAATTCCCAAATTTTTACAGTAGCTAGGTCTAAGTCTTAGGAACGTTTTTTGTGTTTTAAGTTTTTCCGTTTGAGTTCGTTTTAAGGGTCGGAAAAATTCAACAAATCTGTTGCGCCGGTAGAAAGTAATAGTTGACAGAATTTCGGTTTCATGTTAATCTTTTAGTTTTGAATGTTTTAATTCATCCCAAAACCATGTAAGAGTTAACTTACAGTGTCTATGAACGTCGGGGATGTCTAGTTCGGAGGCGTGGCTTCCAGATCACCGTTTCTCCTCTCCGTTCGTCGGGTTCTACGATCTAGATTCGATACGGGGTGTAGAAAGAAAAGAACCGAAGTTAGAATCCGTTTTCGGATTGAAACGTGAAAAGATTTATCGGACTAGAGCTTACCACAACGTTTGGAGACCTTGGATTTTCGTCCAAAGCTGCTGCCTCCGTTTGGTGCTTTCCGTCGACTCCGAATTTAGGGTTTCGAACGTATAGAAGATTGTAGGGTTTTGTAAACTTGTTTGGGGCTCCCAAGGGGCTTATTTATAGAATTCTCAACCCCTAGGGCGTCCACAACCGACCTAAAGGTCTTGAGTCGAGAGATGTTCAACCGAAAGTCGAAAAATCCGCGTTCGGGCGAGAGATTCACGCAACAAACGAATCTGTGAAGTGGCGCGGTCGTGGCGCGCTAAGGCCCCTTCACCGCGCGGCCACCGCGCCGACTTCGCCTGGACTTCGGTCCGGGCGGGTCGTGCGATTCGTCGTGCTTTTCCGCCTCTCTTTCGGATTTCTATCCCTCTATGCTCCCGAATTCCGATTTCCGGGGTATATTCGGGTTCATACTTTCTCTCTAATTTTATTCTCAGTCTAATTGGATGTTTTGGACTCGAATACTCGAGTTCATTAGTGTCGGGTTTTGGTGTACTATTTATCCATCCTTTTATTTAATTAAATTCCTTTAATTCCTTTTTAAGTAAAAATCTCATTTCTCATTTCCTTATCTTTATTTATTTCTTTTATTTGCTGGATTTGTTTATTTATTTATAGTATTTATATTATTTATTATTTATTTATTTAATTATTGTTTTATTTTATGTTGGAAAATTCTCGGGTATTACAGTCTACCCTCCTTAAGAATCAACTTCGTCCTCGAAGTTGTGTTTCGGCTTTTCTCGTCTCGTGCTAAGGTCTTGTGTTTGTTTTATTATGTTGTGACTGAACTTAGAATTAAAACTTCTAAGCTGCCTACGTACCCGGTAAAGGGATCAAGCCATAACGTAGTTCAAAAGTTTACAAAAATGCGCGAAAAATTAGGGCACGAAAAATTAGGGGGTATGACATCCTCTCCCCCTTAAGATTGCAGTTATGTCCCCATAACTGTGTCGGAATCGGTTTGGAACAATGTCGGGTATCGTTCCCTTATATCAGATTCTACTTCCCAAGTTGTCGTCTCACTTTCGTGATTTGACCAAAGAACCTTGATCATTTTGATGGTTTTGTTCCTCGTTACTCGTTCCTTAGTATCGAGAATACGCACTGGGACTTCTTCGTAAGTCAAATCTTCATCGAGCTCAATTATCTCCGGTTGAAGTACATGTGTCGGGTCCGGCACATACTTCTTTAGTTGCGAGACATGGAAGACATTATGAACTCGATCTAAGTGTGGCGGTAAAGCCAATCGGTAGGCTAGAGTTCCGACTCGTTCTAGAATTTCGTAAGGTCCTATGTATCGAGGACTTAACTTCCCTCGTTTTCCAAAGCGCATCACCCCCTTCATGGGTGATATCTTTAGCATGACCCTATCTCCCACTTGAAATTCTAGGTCTCGTCGTCTCACGTCGGCATAACTCTTTTGACGGTCTTGAGCGGCTTTCATCTTCCCTTGGATCACTTTGATTTGTTGAGCCATGTCTTCGATAAGTTGTGGTCCCACTACCACGGACTTATCGTTTTCTTCCCAGCTCAAAGGGCTTCGGCACTTTCGTCCATACAATGCCTCAAAAGGTGCCATGCCGATACTAGCATGGTAACTATTATTATAGGAAAACTCAATCAAGGGTAAATGAGATTCCCAATTTCCTTTGAATTCCAACACACATGCTCTCAGCATGTCTTCTAGTGTTTGGATTGTTCTCTCGGTTTGACCATCCGTCATTGGGTGGAATGCGGTGCTCATTTTGATTTGAGTACCGAGAGCTTTTTGTAACTCTGTCCAGAAATGAGAGACAAATCTACTGTCTCTATCGGAAATGATATCATGTGGTACTCCATGTCGTCGTACCACATTATCAATGTAGGCTCGGGCCAATTGGTCCATAGTCCACGTGTCTTTCATTGGGATAAATATGGCTGTCTTCGTTAGCCTATCCACAATCACCCAAATCTTGTTCATGCCTTTAGGTGATCGGGGTAATCCCGAGACAAAGTCCATCGAGATGCTATCCCACTTCCAACTTGGAATCTCTAGTGGTTGCATCAATCCTAAGGGTTTATGTCGCACTGCCTTAACCTTTTGGCAGGTGAGACATCTCACCACGAAATTTGCCACTTCCTTCTTCATTCCCGGCCACCAATAGATCTTCTTCAGATCTTTGTATAGCTTGTCACCTCCGGGATGTACGGAATATGGCGTGTTGTGCCCTTCCTCCATCAACCTTTGCTTCAATTCGGCACATTTAAGAGGCACACACCATCTACCTTTAAAACGGATGCTTCCATCCTCGTGGACAGCAAATCCTATTGCCTTTCCTTCGGCAATATACCCTTTTATCTTCTCGAGTTTCGGATCGCCCGGTTGAGCGAGTCGAATCTCGTCTAATATGGGAGTTTCTACGACCATGGCATTGACCGTTTCTCTCACTGTGCCAGGATGCACAAGTTCTAACTCCAATCTTGCCAAATCCATGTACAATGCCGGCGGAATTACCAACGAGTTGGTCACGTGTTGGGTTTTCCGACTTAGGGCATCGGCTACCACATTCGCCTTCCCCTCGTGGTATGCTATCTCTAAATCGTAGTCTTTAATAAGTTCCAACCACCTTCGCTGTCTCAAATTCAACTCCTTCTGAGTGAATATATATTTCAAGCTCTTGTGGTCGGTGAACATTCGACACTTCCGCCCATAAAGATAATGTCTCCATATCTTTAGAGCGAAAACGACCGCTGCCAACTCCAGGTCATGTGTCGGATAATTTTCCTCGTGAGGTTTTAGTTGGCGTGATGCATAGGCTACGACTCTCGAGTCTTGCATCAAGACACAACCTAAACCTTCCTTCGAAGCATCGCTATATACTTCGAAGTCACCATTCTCTGATGGTAACGTTAATACGGGTGTGGTTGTGAGTCGTTTCTTCAGCTCTTGAAACGCAATCTCACAAGCTTCGGTCCACTCGTATTTTGCTCCTTTCTTAAGTAGCTGGGTCAAAGGACGTGCAATCCTTGAAAAGTCCTTCACAAATCGTCTATAATATCCGGCTAATCCAAGGAAACTCCTTATTTCCGTTGGACTTTTCGGAGTTGCCCATTCAGTTACGGCAGAGACTTTTGCCGGATCCACTGATACTCCATCAGCGGATACTATGTGTCCGAGGAATGCCACTTCTTTCAGCCAGAAGTCACATTTCGACAGCTTGCCGTATAGCTGATTCCTTCGCAAGATTTCCAACACTTGATGTAAGTGTTTTGCATGCTCCTCCTCGCTCTTCGAGTAGATCAGGATGTCGTCGATGAACACTACGACGCACTGATCTAACAATTCTCGGAACACGTTGTTCATAAGATTCATGAACATGGCCGGAGCATTTGTTAACCCGAAGGATAACACTGTGAACTCGTAATGGCCATATCGCGTTCGAAATGCCGTCTTCGGAATGTCCTTCTCGGCGATCCTCAGTTGATGATACCCAGATCGCAAATCGATCTTCGAGAATACTGAAGCTCCCTTCAGTTGATCAAACAGATCTTCTATTCTCGGTAGGGGGTATTTATTCTTAATGGTCACTTGGTTTAGTCCTCGGTAATCTATGCAAAGACGTAGTCCTCCGTCTTTCTTCTTGACAAACAAAACCGGTGCTCCCCAAGGGGACGTACTCGGTCTTATGTAACCTTTTCCCAATAGCTCCTCGAGTTGTTCCTTTAACTCCTTCATTTCCAGTGGTGCCATCCGGTACGGAGCTTTTGAGACAGGCTCTGTCCCCGGAATGAGATCTATCGTGAATTCAAGATCTCTCTCAGGTGGCATGCCCGGAACGTCTTCGGGGAACACGTCCGGGTATTCTCTTACCACTGGTATGCTATCAACCTTGTTCTCTTCCGCCTCAAGGTTGTGCACATAGCACGCATATAGTTCATACCCCTTACGCATCAAGTTACTTAGTTTAAGTGCACTAACGATTTTGTTACTTTTCTTAGGGGGCTGAGAGTAAAAGATAACTCTCTTTCCCCTACTTTTTGACAAGGTGATCTTTTGCTTTTGGCATTCGATCACCGCTTTATACTGGGATAGCCAATCCATCCCCAGTATGATGTCAAAGTCTCTTAAGTTAAATTCTACCAAGTTCGCGAAGAATTCTACGTTCTTTATCACTATAGGAATTCCGTTATATCGTTTAGAGCAAGACACTACTTCTCCAGAAGGCAATTGAATTCCTAAGCTAATTCTCTCGCACTTAGGTAGATCTAACTCAGGCACTATCCTTGATGCTATAATTGAGCAGCTAGCTCCAGAATCAAATAGAATTCTAAGGGGCGTATTCAACACATAAAATGTACCTGCCATCACTTCTCCTTGCGCAGGCACGTCCGCTTGGTTTACCACATTGAGCCTCCCCACAGGGCGTCCTTGGTTGCCCTGCTGATTCGCGTTCTGCTGCTGGTTTTGCTGTTGGTTTTGATTCTGCGGGGGCGGAGGTCGTTGGTTCTGCGGTCTATTTTGAGGGGGTCTGTACCCTTGGTTATTCCCATTTCGCCCGTTTTGGTTTTGAGGCTGTTCTTGCCCCGCGACCAAATCGTCCCTCTTCGTTATGTTCTCGAGCCTAGTTCGGCAATCCCGTCGAACGTGACCCATTCGACCGCATCGGTAACAGGCGCCTTGTTGCGGGCATCCCCTTGCCAGGTGTGGTCGTCCACATCTCGGGCAAGGCGGTACCGGATCTTCTTGATCGAACCTCCTCCCAGTGTTGTTTTGCTGGGGCCTATTCGACCCTCTACGCTGCTCGTTCCTTCCAGTGTTGTTCTCGTTTCTTGAGTCTCGGCTTCTCTTGTCTTGAGGACCCCTGTTGGACTCCCCACTCACCCTTCTTTTCAGCTGCTGCACGCGTGCTACCGCCACAGCGCGGTCATACACAGCTTGCAAATCGGGGTAGTGTACCCCCGCGATCACCTCGCGCACAGACAGGTTCAGTCCCTTCTCGAACTTCTGTGCCTTTTCCGCATCGGTAGGCACTAGTCTTGGTGCGAACCTCACCAGCTCCTTGAAGCGTGTGTAGTATTCTTGCACCGTTTGGCTTCCTTGCTTCAGTGATAGGAATTCTTCGTACATGGCAGCTTTGGTACTCAAGGGATAGAATCGATCCCTGAGTAGTTCCATCATCTCCATCCACGAGTAAGGCTCGTCATCTTCAGTCAGTTTGGCTTGCGTTGCTTGCCACCAGTCATCAGCTTCGCCTCCCAAGTAGTATGAAGCGACATGTACCCTCTCTCCTTCCGGACATTTGACCGCTCCCAGCAGCTTGTCAAAAGTCCGGATCCATTCCTCCAGTTTAGCTGGATCCTCCTCACCAGCATAGTGGGGCGGCTGGTAGGGATTCACCATCGCCAGGTAGTTAGGGCGAGCTTGGGGCGGAGGTACCGCCGCAGCTTGACCCTGGTTGACTTGCGCGTTTCCGAGCGCAATCAACACTTCCTCTATCGTCCTAAGACGATCGCCCACATTGTTCGGTGCGGGGGCGTCCTGTGCACCTTGAGGTTGTTCCATCTCAGGTTGAATCGGTTCAGTGACGTTTGGTGGTGTCTCAGTAGGTATCTCAGTGGTGGTTTGGGGAGCGGGTTGGGTTCTGCCTCTTCCTCTTCCTCTGGGTGCCATTCTGGTACAAATATGATAGATTAGGGCTGGTGAATTTAGCATATAGTCTAAGCAATTTCTATGAATGTATATGTGTGTAGTAATTTAGCACGTGGTGCTTTGTTCGGATTAAGAAGCATCGTATGCTTCGGGGTTTTATTTTATTTTGTTTTGTTTTGTTTTGATTTAAAATAAATCGGGCATTTTATTTCCCCAAAAGAAATTTTAGTACCAAAGTAGAAATATTTTTCTAGCAAAACAATGTCTAACAATAGAATCTCTAGTGCCTCATGACGTCTCCCGGTGGGGTAGCAGGATCTTCCTCCTCCGAACTCGGCGGTAGTAGGTCGTCAAAGATAGTGTTTAAGTCTTGCCCGTGGGCATCGATGTATTCCTTTAGTATTAAGTTTTGTGTAGTGAGGGTTTGAACTTGGCGTTCGAGTTGGTTTATGCGGTGATGATCCGCCTCTCTCAAGTTGCCCATGTGATGTAAATTGGCCTCCAACTGAGCCATACGGTACTTCATTTGCTCTAGGGTTTGGTGGGAATCGAGATGTACACTCATCATCCTGACCATCAACTGCATCATGTCCTGACTAGCCATCTAGCGCAAGCAAGAGATCTAAGTTAATATTCGCCAAGATTCTAAGTTCAATTCGCCAAGATTCTAGGTTCGAGTTTCCAAGATTCTAAGTTCAAGTTTCGCCAAGATGCTAAGTTCAAGTTTCGCCAAGATTCTAAGTTCAAGTTTCCAAGATTCTAAGTTCATAGCAGAGATGCAACATGCATATGCAAATGATATTTCCCCCCCAATAATAATTTAATGCACCATATATATATATTTTTCCCATGGGTTTTAAAAAAATAAATTTCTCCATGGAAATAATAATTTAAAATTTAAAATAATAGTCAAAATATTAATAGTAGTTTAAAAATAATAATGGTTTAAAAATAATAGTTTAAAAATAATAGTTTAAAAATAGCCGCGCTCTGATACCAACTTGTAACACCCCGGTTTTTGGTCACCCAGGTCGGGATGTCACCGCCACATCTCCCTAGTAAGACACGGTTTCTCCGAGCTTACTAAAGAGATGCAAGGCTAGGTATTGCAGTATTTAAAACATTTAAAGCATTCAAAATAGCCCATACAATGTAATTCGAAAATAATAATAGCATAGCGCAGCGGAAATATTTAGTTTAGTACAGTATCGCAGCGGAAAATATAAAAAGGGCCGACATGGCCAAAACACGGGTTAAACAGGCCCGTTCATAATATAGTCTAAGTACGAAATTTAAAAGCAAAATAACAATTCCCAAAATCCCATGCATGATTCGTGCTCACACATGCTCATTCCACATATTCTGTAAAGAAAGGAATAAAAATGGTTTTGGTCAGCAAAATTGCTGAGTAAGTTAACACATGATTGATCGTAGGGTTTAAAAGCCATTAATTTAATAATTTAACAAAAGCATGATAATAACATAATATATAATTTAATCTAATCAAGTATCCAATAGCCTAAATTATCTCAGGGCTCTATTTAATAACACATATCACATGGTTCAAGATAATAGCCATAATTTAAATAAAACATTTAAAATAATTTAATTGGGCAACAACATAGCTTATTCTAATTTAATTTAATTTAGAATCCCCATTACATTCCCGATTTGGTATTTCAAAGTTTCACGATAGCATCGCGATGTCAACAAGTTTAGCCGGTAGCCCGGCGGCCGCAACCGTATCAGCCATACCCAGTACCACTCCGGAGCCTCGGGAAACCCATACGGATATTCACGAGAGTGTAGGCTCTAAGTTTCGCCGTTTAGGCAATCCATATCTCAAATTTAGCGCGCGGGGTCACCATCGTCCATTACGGCACGAAGTGAATCGTTAGGGGGCACCCTGCAGAGCACTCACCCCTAATTTTAATTTATCAAGTTTGTAAGGGGATTTAATTTTTTTTAAAATCTGCCTTCCATTGTATTAAATTAGAAATAATATCTCAATTCGTTTCAACCCTAAAGGTTAATTCCAGGTTTCAACAAGATTTCAAGATTTCGTTTCGGTAAATCACAGTTTACTCCAAAATTCGTCTAAAATCAGATTTAATTCCAAAAATTCCAAACTTTCATATCTGACTCGGATACATCAAGATCTACAACTTTCGTGTTTTAACTTTTTCAATCCGAGATACCTAAGTAGGTCAAAATCGCCAATTTTCGCATAAGAAGAAATCTGTCCGAGTTTAATGCACCACAGTTTAAGGATTTCGAATTCTACCATATCAATTCAACTCCAAATTTAATGAAATTTGACAGGGATCATCTTAAGACATTTACCTACAACTTTCATGTTCGGCCAAAGATCTAAAACAGCCTAGATCCTATGTCAAAAACGTGATCAAGATCATTCCTAAGTTCTGTCCAAGATTTCGAGATCTAGATTCAAACAGTTCGGTTTCAACGGGTTTTCACATATCAAATCAACTCCAAAAATTCCCAAATTTTTACAGTAGCTAGGTCTAAGTCTTAGGAACGTTTTTTGTGTTTTAAGTTTTTCCGTTTGAGTTCGTTTTAAGGGTCGGAAAAATTCAACAAATCTGTTGCGCCGGTAGAAAGTAATAGTTGACAGAATTTCGGTTTCATGTTAATCTTTTAGTTTTGAATGTTTTAATTCATCCCAAAACCATGTAAGAGTTAACTTACAGTGTCTATGAACGTCGGGGATGTCTAGTTCGGAGGCGTGGCTTCCAGATCACCGTTTCTCCTCTCCGTTCGTCGGGTTCTACGATCTAGATTCGATACGGGGTGTAGAAAGAAAAGAACCGAAGTTAGAATCCGTTTTCGGATTGAAACGTGAAAAGATTTATCGGACTAGAGCTTACCACAACGTTTGGAGACCTTGGATTTTCGTCCAAAGCTGCTGCCTCCGTTTGGTGCTTTCCGTCGACTCCGAATTTAGGGTTTCGAACGTATAGAAGATTGTAGGGTTTTGTAAACTTGTTTGGGGCTCCCAAGCGGCTTATTTATAGAATTCTCAACCCTTAGGGCGTCCACAACCGACCTAAAGGTCTTGAGTCGAGAGATGTTCAACCGAAAGTCGAAAATCCGCGTTCGGGCGAGAGATTCACGCAACAAACGAATCTGTGAAGTGGCGCGGTCGTGGCGCGCTAAGGCCCCTTCACCGCGCGGCCACCGCGCCGACTTCGCCTGGACTTCGGTCCGGGCGGGTCGTGCGATCCGTCGTGCTTTTCCGCCTCTCTTTCGGATTTCTATCCCTCTATGCTCCCGAATTCCGATTTCCGGGGTATATTCGGGTTCATACTTTCTCTCTAATTTTATTCTCAGTCTAATTGGATATTTTGGACTCGAATACTCGAGTTCATTAGTGTCGGGTTTTGGTGTACCATTTATCCATCCTTTTATTTAATTAAATTCCTTTAATTCCTTTTTAAGTAAAAATCTCATTTCTCATTTCCTTATCTTTATTTATTTATTTTATTTGCTGGATTTGTTTATTTATTTATAGTATTTATATTATTTATTATTTATTTATTTAATTATTGTTTTATTTTATGTCGGAAAATTCTCGGGTATTACATGGAATCTGACCCAGTGCAATATTTAATACAAGATTTCCAACAAACAGCAATTTTGGAAAATAATAAATCTGAAAATCATTCCCTATCAGGTACTAGACTCTCAATAAAAACACAGATCCTTTCAGTCTAGGTGAGACCTAATCGCTGACTCTGCTTCTAATTTCCCAAAATCAACCCCCAGTCGGATATGAATTAGTCATAACTGTGGAATTTTATCCCTTACTTAGATCCGGATTTTATAAAGGAGTTTTTGTTGGAACTTTAATATGAAACATCTGATTTAAATCAAGACTCCTATGTCCAAGGGAAGGATCCCAAAATAATATTGACCACAATATCTACATAATAATATCATGCATAATTTTATAGAGAAGTGTAAAATTAAATAACCCAAAATATAAGGTGGGTTTAGACAGAAGTTGACACACAGAGATGAAATAGCCGGAGATGAGAAGAATTTATTGTGGCTAAAAAGGTGGCAAAATAATTAGGGTTAATTGGATTGCAGTTATCTGTGATCCAGTCCCCTAATTATTAAGGTGGGATGATTTTTAGACAGTGGAATGCCTCAAATGACAGTTGCCGCCGTCATCTCAGACTCCACTATCTGTGAATTTGGATAAAAAACCCACATGTTCTATTACTGCAATAATTATTAGATAATATTGGCATATATCATCTAACATTACTACAGCTCCAGATTCAGGTTTGAAATTAAAATAAAGAAAAGAAAACTGTATCCGGATAGGAGTCAGCTGAGCAGCTATTATAGTCCCGGATGGACGAACCGTCAAGGCTTCCACCGGCCACTATCCAGACCATGCAAAATAACATCTAATAATTAATATACAGACCACGAGCTAGTTATCCGTGTGGGAATACCCGCCAACATTAATCTGATATATTCCTTATGAGCTGTTTCACACATCACGGAAAAGACAAAATAAATAAAAGAAAAATATTTTTTGGGTCATCTTGCATGAGAGACATTGGTTTCTCATGCAAGGTATGGAAATTATTCCATAATTACTCTTCATGTCTAAGTAATCACTCATTCCATAATTAAATAATTACAGTCCGGATTATGTACTTAGATCATTAGAGTTTAATTATTTGTAGAAGAATCTTTTAATGGGAAATTGAACAAAGTTCTTTATATCAAATTAATCATGGGTTGAGATCATTGGATTTCAACCTCAAAATATTAATATAAAGGTTCAATTAATTAATGGGGAGAGATGAAGAATAAAAATTTGGCAAGAAGGTGCCACTTTGTCGCGATGCAGAGTTTGTGTCGCGGAGCGTGGCTCCGCGACAAAGGTTTCGCGACAGAGGGGTGGGAAATAAGAGGAATGGAATTTTGAAAATTTAGGGTTTGTCTTGTCGCTAAGCAAAAATTTTGTCGCGGAACATGATTCCGCGACAAAGGGGCATAGCGACAAAGGGGTTGAAAATTGGACAAGGCATAATTCTTGTCGCTGAACAAGAGATTTTGGCGCGGAACGTGGTTCCGCGACAAGGTTGCTTCGCGACAAAGCCCTTCCAGAATAAAATCACAAGTATTTGGGTCCTTGGTCGCTAATCAGGATTTTGTCACGGAACGTGGTTCCGCGCCAAGGGTTGTTTCGCGACCAAGGGTTTTAAAATAATGGTTAACAAATGTTCTTTGGCACCTTTGTCGCCAAAGCATCATTTTGTCGCGGAACGTGGTTCCGCGACAAGGGTTGTTCCGCGACAAAGGTGTGTCCAGGACACATGTCAGAAAAGTAAAGTGGAACAGTGGCATGCATTTTGTGTGATCTCACCCATTTCAGATTCGAAAGCTAAACTAAGCTAAAAATAACAAAACAGAATAAGAATCTAGCTAGAACATGCTTGAACATAAAAGAAACAAAACAAACTTAAATCTTAAGAAACCCTAATCTGAGCTTGATCACCCATAAACGTGCAACATTACCCCAAGAAAAAGTCACCAAGCAGTGACATTGAAATGCAAAACAAGGATCAAATGACCCAAGGAAAACGAAAGCAGTAAGATCCATGGGGTGTGAGACCCATTTCATGATTTTGGGACACAAATGGAGAATGTTTTCCCATATTATTAAACGGTGTTGTTCATACCCATGATTTGGGTATCACAAACCCTTAAACAAAAGTTTAGAACAGGAAAATAAGGTGTAAAAACTGGCTATCTAACCAAAGCGCAATAAACTACATCTAACTAGTGCATGAATTAAATAATACAAGAAAAAAAACCTAACTAAACTACTGAACTCCCCACTTGTCTTCAAGAATATGTTTTCTCTCCAGAAATTCTTCCAACCTCTAGCTCAAAGGAAACACCTCATATTTATAGAGGGGAAACCCTAAGCTCATGGGCCTTGATTTGAGCCCATTGTGTCTCAAGACATCACACACATCACAGCTTTGTCTCGGAGCACCAAGTTTGGTCGCGGAATACACTGCATGTGGCAAAGCTTCTCGACTGGGTCTTGTGTCTCTAATTGGGTGTCTTTGTCGCGGAATGGACCTTTGTCGCGGAACAGGGCATCGCGACAAAGGTATCGCGACAAGGGGCTCTGGCTGGTCTTCTCCTTCATCTGAGCTTGCTTGGTCGCGGAACGTTCCGTTGTCGCGGAACCATGCATCGCGACAAAAGGGCTTCCGCGACAAAGGTGTTCCTGGGCCTGCTGGATTGGGCCAGATGGGCCGAGACTGTTCTTTTTGTGGGCTTTTTCTCTCTTTTTCCCATCTTTTTCATTCCTTTTTCTTTTCTTTTCTTTTTCTCATGTTTTTTGATTTTTCTAACATAAATATGTAATAAAATTACATATTTATGCCTTTTTCATACCAGCTTATTATTTTTACAATTATGCATAAATCAGTCCAATTCGACTGCTTTCTTACTTAATGTAAGACCGGAATGCGATCAAATGCCCGTTTAAGACACGGAAATGGATTGAAAATAATGGTCATTTCTGGCCATTATCAACATCCTCACATTTAATACTGATCGTCCCCGAGCAGTCAGAGTCAATGTTCCTAAGAACACGGACTCTACATATTCAATTCATTTTCGTGGCTTCATAAATCACATTCTTTTTGGATTGGGATAAGGTAATAAAAAACTGCAAGTATTAAACTCCCTTGATTGCAGTGTTTAATGAAATGATACTTGCTCACTATATCGGGCCTACAAATCAAACATCATTATCAACCCTTCATGAATATCATGTTTGAAAGATGCAAGGATTAAAAATGAGAATCAGAGGAGGACATGAACATTCTCAATGAATCAGAGCCTCACTTATAAGAGAATCGGAAATTTCACTCACTCTCAATTGGGGTTTAATCAGTGAACACTCATAATCAATTTTTAATTAAATTGTCCCATATGCTTGCAATCAGACCAACTCGCCACCGGCTCATTTCCTCAAATCGAGATCACGAGGTCTTATTTAGGGGTTATAACGGGGTATACGGTTGTAACATTAGGTAGGAAAGGGAAATTTATTGGGCTAAGAAGTGGCAAGAATTAATCTATCATAACTTGGCATTTTTATTTAAAGTTTATGATCATCATTGTTTCTTTCTTCTCTTTTGCTTTTCTTTTCTATTGCATGACATTAGACTATGTCTAATTTGCTTTGTCGTTTGCAATTTATTTGATGTTGAATGGAATTCAACTTTCTCTCTTTTTTTTTTTTTGAATCGGTTTATAATATACCGATTAATATGGATTGATGATCATAAGTTTTATGCCTTTGATAGAATTTATCCTTGCACACTTGGGTTTGAATTTCTTGGTCTTTTTATAAGGCTAGGAATAATATAGAGGGCTTCAAAGAAAAATTAGGCTAATAGGCTCAAATTGGTTAATCCTAAAGGGAAAATATTTTTGGGTTTGGATTTCAAAAGAAGGCCAAAAATTTGGGTTTTTCTAGGTGCCTCGATCATATGCTCGATTTCGGGAATATGGCATGGTCTTGAATCGGTCCCAATTGCAAGTTCTAGTTTCCTTTAATCAAAATGATTCACACATCAAAGAAAAGAATGAGTAAAAATGACTCATGGCTCAGATCTTCACAAGGTTGGATTGATTCATGTCATACAATATTCTCAAATTTAGTCAAAGCTTAACTCTAACATTTTATTCAATCAAAATCTCTAACATGCAGATTTATTACCCAATAAGCTGATCGCATCATTAAATTTTTATAGCTCAAAACCTTAGGAATTCCTTTCATACATGTCTTCAATTATATTATCCCAATTTAAAAGTTCGAAAATTTAATCACAAGCTTAAATTCAACATGTGAATTTAGAGCAAGTTTATGCATATTTTTGCTGGTTATTTAATTTAAAGCAGTAAAGAGGCACTGCTGACATACAGAGTATGTCCACAGCTTATTTTTGGCCTGACAGTCACTTATTCATCTTGGACTGTGCAGACATCTTTTCAAGAATAAAATTGTTTGGACTGCAAAATTCCAAAATTAAAACAGTGGATGATATCAATTACAAGAGATTCCATTGCAATCAGAACGATTTTGCACAAGGGAAATGAAATTCTCTTATATGATATTTACAATTATGCTCGATTGATATGACAATTACATACTTAATCTGTTTTCTCTCCTGGCTGATTCGACGGCTCTGCTACATCTGATGGAGGTGGGGGTGGCTTGGGAAGTTGACTGATGAGTGCCTGCATCAGTGTTTCCATCATCTTGCGCTGCTTTTCTTCACTCTCCACTCTTTCTCTGTGTATGCGCTCTTCTCTTTCCATCATCATTCTCTTGAATTCCTCCTCTCTCTTTTCCTTCTCCTGCTTCTCCTTTCGCTTCTCTTCCTTTTCTCTCTTACGCTCTTGGCGTTCTTCTTCGGCCCTTTTTCGTTGTTCCTCTTGGCTTGCCATGACTACATTGGTCATGGACTTCATTCCCTCGAGCATAGATTGACTCATCCTGCTCACTATCTCAATTGTTTGGGAATCAGCAGGGAACTGAGATACGTTCTGGCTTTGAGGAGGCATCTGAGGTTGAGGTTGAGTCGGAGGTGGAATTGGAATCTCTGTCCGTTCTTGGTCCGCAGGGGGTTCTTCTTGGACATTTGAAGGTCCTGCATCAGCACAGGTTTTCTGTGTTCCCTTCTTTGTCTTGGGCTGTCTCTTTCTCTTTATCGATGCTTGCCCACCTGATATGAAAGAGGATTGGGCGTCTGAATCTCCTCTGCCGAACAATTGGGGAAGGGAATATCTAATACTCTCACACAGGGGAAGTCTCGGCACACTGATAGGTGGGTTTACTTTCACCACTGTGTCCCCCTCGAAAACGCTCAAATCAACTCCCTGAGCAATGCAGATTCTCCTAATCAAATTTGGATAGCATAGCACCTGTCTATCCTCTATCCGCGTTATCATCACCTCGAATACATGCCTCCCTACATTCAGTTTTGCTCCGCTCCACATTCTTGCAAATCCCATCAATACATTCCCAGATGTGGTGTGCGGATGCAAATTGGGCCGTATCTTGGACATGTAGAACTCATAAGTTGGCATGAACTGTATTCGCAGCCATTTTGCATTGAATGTATGTCCTGGGGCGGTCACGCTTGTCATGCTGTTAGCCAAGGTTGCATACTTCGCATATTCGCTCGTCTTGGCTCTCTTTGTCATGATCTCATCAGGGGG
This sequence comes from Hygrophila difformis, assembly GCA_030278955.1. Lineage (NCBI taxonomy): Eukaryota > Viridiplantae > Streptophyta > Magnoliopsida > Lamiales > Acanthaceae > Hygrophila > Hygrophila difformis. Next base: position 18,115,841 of record JAOANR010000015.1, on the reverse strand, counting down.
AAATTCGCTTTTAATGTCCGGAGTCCCAAAGAACTGATTCAGCCAATCAGGTGCAATGTTTATCACTTGTCCACGGATCCATGTTGTTCTGGCAGCCTTATCAATGTTGCAGAAGAATTCCTTTGTTAGCTCCACGAGGCCATCTTCGTCATGATGCAGCATGAAGTTACCCCACTCTTGATTTCTGTAGAAGGTCTCAACAGTGGGGTGTGACAATGCATCGGGTCTGAATCCTTTATCTGGCACTATCATTTTCTGCAACTTCTCATACTTTTCTGCATTCTCTTTATTGCCATTGAACTTGATCTGAACCTGTTCTGCGCTCAGCTTTTTCTTCTCATACCCCTTTGAAACGCCCATCCTTTGCCTCACAGTATTCTCGGACCAGAACTCGACTGGCCGAATGGATCCAACAGATTTGTCGTCGCTCGTGTGCCAGTCTGTTTGATCGTCTCCTTCCTGTGGCTGGTCATCCCTTGGTTCAGCCTCATCTCTCCTCTGACTTGGCTCTCCTCCTCCATGAGCTGTTTCATCTCCGAATTCCTCCTCAACCTGTTTAATTACAGTTTTCATTGTATTGAGTTCACAATTTACAGGCAAAGAAGATGTAGTTACATGAAAATTACGGTCATCAACATCAGTTGATACCTCCTCCTCCTCCCTAATTCTCGCAGCTCGTCCAACTGGACGTTGCAAAATAGGTGCCATCTGGTCCATGAATTCTTGCTCCTCCTGCCGAGCTTCTTCTTCTGAATCATTTCCCTCTGCAGCTTCAGTCACAATTTCCTGAACCTTTTCCTTAAGCGCAGAGGCCATGGGATGGTCGCCTGGCTGTTCTTCCAATGTTTTTGCCAATGCTGCTGGATCAATGGACTCATGCGAGCCTTGTGGCTGTTCAGCTTGATGCGATGATCCTTCTTTAGTGATGACTGCCTCAATTCTGGCCGAGCCAACAAGAGGATCAATGATTCTGGATGCTTCTGTGTGATGAAGGATTTGTTCAGGCCCCTCTCCCCTATCAATCCTTGCTTCGATCTGTTCGTTAAGCCTTTTCCTTATATCTCCCCAGATAGTCTCAGCATCGTGTGCAGTGGGGCCAGTCCATGCAGGAGGTTGTTCTTCTTTAATTTTCAATCCACGCCCCTGCACTTCTCCAGTGATCTTCAGCTCGAAGTCTTCCTCATCACCCTGTTCAGCCTCTCCAGATTTCCTGCTTTCCAGATCAGCTTGCATCTTCTTGGCAGTCTCTTCGTCCTTCGTCTGCTGAATGTTCTTTCTGATCTGCTCTTCCTCTGCAGCTTTCTTTTCCATTGCCAAGCGTTCTTCCTCAGTCACTTTCTCTACTCCCGAACCACCTGTTACTTGATCCATGAGGCCGGCTGATGCAAATTCATCATTTTGCATTTTTCTGGCTAGCTCAGCATCGAATGCCACTTGATGCTTCTTTTTCGGGGGTGGTGGTGGCATCGGCTTCTTACCCTTGTCCTTGGGATCTGTGGGCTCTGCCACTTTCCTAACAGTTGGCTCAGGTTCCTTGATCTCCACTTTCTTTTCTGGAGCTCTTGCTGGTTTATCTTTGTCAGCAGATTTTATCAACCTTCTCCTCGTTCCCGGTTGAGGTGCTGGCTGACCTTCAGATGCGACAGCAATACTGGATGTCTGCTCGGGCGGTATGGGTGCCTTAGTGGTGGCAGGTGCTGGCACTTCAGATTGAGCTGGCTGTATGGGAGTCCGGACTGCTCCTTGTTGCACCACTGGCTCGGACGTAGCAACTTCTTGCACGTCAGTCTGCCCTTTTGGCGGCAAAGCCGAAGCTTGTACTGCTGGCTGGGTAGGCTGTGGGTTGGCCTCAGGAGGGGTGGAAAAATAAGCATCAATCTCAGCATCTGGGTCTTCCGGATCTTCCTGAGCTTCTTGAGTTCCAAACAGTTTGTGTGCAAATCTCAGATAATCATGCACGAATGTCTGACTTGTTACCCGGACCAGTTTAAGTTCCCAAGCCTCCTTAATCCCTGTGCAAAACAGGCTCCTGACTTTGTGATTATAGTGCATGACCTTTGTTTTATTTCCTTCCTTCCCATACCTCAAGGCTTCTCTATCCATTTCCATGAGGAGTTCAAGATATGAAGTTCTATATTGCTCCATCATGGTGTTGATCATGTCTCTTTCTAGCTCTTCTGTCACATAAGTCATCATCTATGCTTTGTCAAACGTCAGATATTCCTTTGCTTCAGCCTCGATCATTAATCTGAGTTGCACCTTCTTTTTGGTCAATACTGACCAATTGTGGTGCTGCACCTCATAAAGGGCTTTTTCCCTTAGTTCTCTGATGTGCTCGGGAAATCCAGGGTCCACCTCAGTTCCCTTTTCCACTGGTCTTGTCTGGCCAAACCGCTTGTTTATGAAAATCGTCTCAAAATTATCCTCATCTGGCAAGGTCAGTCCTTTATCCAATCTTTCTCGTGTTATGAAACCTTTGCCTTGTCCCCACAGACGTGCCATCTCGTGCCATTCCGTCCGAGCTGCATTGATTTCTTCTCTAAACTTGTTTATCATGGTGGAGTTCCTTTCTGTGTTGAACTCCTCGATTCTCCTCAGTTTGTGGCGCAGGTTGTAACTCATTTCCCGGTGTCTTAGCTTAGCCTGCCTGGTTACCCATCTCTGCTCTTCTCTTCCCATGTTGTCAAATAACCGCGGGTTCCAAATGCAAGGGAAGGCTTCATGCATTGAGATGGCTCCCTTTGCCAGTATTTGGCTCACCGGTAAAGGTCTTTCCACGAACTGCAATCGCACTTGTGGGTCTATGGGCTGGTCGGGAATGAGTATATCATAGTTTGAGATATCAATTCCCACTGTTCCATCTTCTAGATGACGTTGCCAGACAGCTGTGTGTATTTGGAACTTCAGTGTGATTCTTTCCAAATGCACTTCGGGTGTCATTATGGAATCATGCGGGGCATGGTCTGTCATTAGTTCCCAAAACTTCAGCATGTGATGGGAGAAATCCCTTTCTATGTTCGTCAGGGCGGTCGATCTATCTGCAGGAGGGATTTTTACGTCCCATCCGGGCCTCAATGATAACTCAGCCTCAGTGCCCTGGTCCAGTGGAACACCGTACACGCTTATCAAAGCCTCCCTGAGCTTCTTAATCTGAGTCCTGTTTGCAGATGCTTCTACTGCTGCCTGATGCAGGGTGCAATCGGGCAATCCAATAGCGGACTTAATCACTAGTTCATTCCTGAAAAATATAGAAAGTATTAATTCCAATCAAGTTTTTGAGAATTGAGTCTCAAGCTAAAAACCAACATCCTCACATTTTGAGCTTTGCTCGAAATGTGATTTATTTGATTAGTACTCAAAACATTATCATGTGGCAAATGCCATTAATTAATTTAAAAAAGTCTAAGTCATTGGACTTAGAAAATTTTTTTAGTAGGCTATTGGGCCCAAAAAGTTTGTTTTTCCAATTCTATTAAACAAGCTCGAGGCACTTGTTGAAAATGGAATGAAATGACGATGATGGAATGGATAGCTCGAAAATGGAATGTGCAATGGAGGCGTGGCGGGATGGATTTGCTATTTCCGGATTGCATGGACTGTCTTTGGACAGTTACAACGTTCAAGAAAATTGCAAACACTATTTTTTTAATTTTAAAATGGTTGACTTGTTTTTATTTAATGAAAGGTGGGATGTGTGTGGTCCCATTTTTTTGGATTTTGTAAAAAGATAGCAGTCGAGGTGGCAAAAATACTGCTACTTAACTCACACTCTTTAGTTCCATTGGGAACAAAAACACATTTGTCAACCCAAAATTCCTAGTACTATTTTTGTCTTTTTGTGAAAAAGTGATTCTTGCTGAAAAGTGGATGGTGTGCACTGGGATTGCCATAGAAAGGCCATACACCCACTTTTATGCAGATTGCTGTACCCATACACACAGTTTGCCAAAATCAGGGGAGGGGCATTCAATGTTTACAGCGGCATGCAGACAACATGAACTCTCAAAGCAAACCATCAACACAGGATCATGCTTTCTCTCAACATAAGATCAAACTTACAAACATGCTTCAAAATCTCAGTTTCAGCATAGTAAAGCAGTCATGCTCGAGACCTCAAAAATGAACTCAGGAACAGATTCACTTAAACATGCTTTCAAGCATTCATGCTACCTGATTCTCAGGATTAACCTAACTGGCATGCTTCTCTACACGGACCTGAGAACCCCAAACTGCTCATCTACTCCAAAGATTCCCAAAAGCAAGATAACCAATAACACAGTGGTGTGTCTAACACACACCCCCATGTTCACTGGGTTTCAAAATTCAGCCTCCAAAATTTCGTACGAATTTTAGCAAAACAATAAGGGTTTACAGAGCAGACGGAAACGAGAACAATAAATCAGGACTCCACCAAAGGGAAATCTAAGAACTCTACAAGCTAGAAAACACAACAATGGCGGAACTCATTACTGCCAAACCGAACTCCCAAATGCATTCATAATACAAAACAACACTCCCCCTTCCTCTAGATCATGCTCGGCCATCACAACAATGAACAAGGAATCAAAATCCAACATGCCCAAACCACATAATCCTCAAAATCGAACTCCACTAAGTGAAACAGACCATAAGAAAACCCATTCAAACAATTTCGAGAATAAGAACACCAAAAATCCCCAAAAACGCGAGAACAGGGGCAATGGGTGCACGAGAAACAGTCAAGAAAAACACTTACCAGGGCCCGGCTTTCTTTGGAGAAGATGAAGACGAAGGTTCCATGGCAGAAATCGGGCAGAGTTTCCCCTGAGAATGGTCGGGTTTGCGAAGGAACACGGTGGTGTTCGTTCGAAAATGGCAGTTTCGCGTACGAGAGATTTTTCCGAAAATTTCCTAAGTGTGGGAGCGTGGGGAAGAAGAGGGAGGGGAAGGGGTTTAAATACTAATGGGCCGGTCGCGGAACCCTAGCCCATTGTCGCGGAACAGGGTTGCGCGACCAGGCTCGGGGACAGAATGGCAAGGAAGAATGGGGTGGTGTGCCCGTGTCGCGGAATAGGACCTTTGTCGCGATGCAGTGCTCTGTGACAAAGGCTTCCGCGACAAAGACAAACAGAGTTCAGGGATGAGTGCAATTTTGTCGCGGAGTTGCACTTGGTCGCGATGCTGGGCACCGCGACAAAAATGGTTGCTCCGCGACAAAGACAAACAAGGTTCAGGGATGAGGGGATCTTTGTCGCGGAGTTGCACTTGGTCGCGGAACGTTGTTCCGCGACAAAATGGTCATTCCGCGACAAACTTTTTGAATTTTCAAATTTTCAACGGACTGGGCCCGAGTGTGATGTTGGGCCTGCGTCTATTTTATTTGATTTGGACCTAAATGAATTCAGTCCAAGTAAATTCAAAGCATTGGGCCATTATTTAAAATAATCTACTTGCATAAAATTAGGTTGGGTCAGTTCCATTTATCTGCGAGATTTATTCCGGATCTTAAATTCCTTTAAATTCCGAAAATGATTTCTCAGATTTGTGGAATCTTCCCAACCAAGAACCTGGTTTTCCATGCTTTTTCTGCTCCTTCTTTTTGGGTGGTTCCGAATTTCCTGCAAGACAGATAAATACCCATCAGGTTAGGTTTTCTCCTCAGTTCAACATCCTCACATTTAGAGTCTTGGTACTCTAAATGTTCAATTAATCTTGAGGGTACTTTTTCTGTTCTGGATTAGATATATTACATTAAACTAAGCTAATCTATGAGTAATCAGGAATGTAATTCTCTTGATAAACGATGCTGCATCCTCCCCGGCAACGGCGCCATGAAACTTTTGACAAATTTCATTAACACGAGTATTTTATAAAAATATATCAGGATTGAATTTATTAAATGAAAAGAGTTATGATTTATGGAATGGGTTTAGGGATATATTAAGAGTGTCGCTTTTTATTACTCAGGTGGGGTGCTTTAATTTCAAATGGCGCTGCAGTCCTCTCATGTCATGAAACTTTTGACAAGTCTCATGGTACAACCGGGATAGATTGACCTTCAGCCTGTCACACTGAGGGTCCCCGGCATATGTGCCATGATACTTCTCATGATTTCATGTCATGAGATTACCTACCATGAAACTTTCGGCAGACTCCCACTACATGAGTATTTTCTGAAAAATCACATTTTTTATTTACTCGTGTTAAGAAACTGTGCCCCCGAAAGCGCACGGAGTCAAAAATTGCAGTATTTATAGTAAGTACCGGATCGTTCACTGGAGGATGTGCGATGGAAGCAGGGCCCACGCCGTTTACTAAGATTTTCCACTCGGTTACTCGATTCAAGTTTGTGAAATGACTAACAACTACTTGACAGAATTTAAACTGAGTTATGAAAGCAATTAAAATAAAGCAGATAAAATTATTCTAGAAAGCGAATTAAATTAATCTAAGAAAACAATAAAATTAATCTAAGAAAGCGGTTAAGATTATTCTAAGAAAGCAGATTTAAAATGAGGCAGAAGGGACAAGGAGAAAATAATAAAAATTGGACAAGATTCAGATAAAACACAGTTAAACTTCCATTTTGTTACGCAGATCTTAGCTTGGGATAATCCATCAATTAGCTAATTCTCATGCTCTCTGTACCATGTTCCCTTTAACAGACAGGTACTTACAGTAAGAGTTTACATGCTCTTAAGGAAACAAATTCTAAGATACCACAGATTCGCAACTGCTCCCGTCAGAGCGTGTCATTCATCTGTGGTGGACAAGCAACACCTGACAAATCATTTATTGAAGTGTCAAGTACTGCTATCATTCCCCCATGTCACACCCAGAGACTCTAATCAAGCCCTGAACTATCCCTTAACTCTCAGTCCTAGTAGCAGTTACACAACTCTCAATACAACCGAGTGACCTCTAACGAAAGCATTTAAAAGAAAGCGATAAAGAAAGCATTTAAAATCCTATCACTCAAAAATAGGCTTTGGCAGAAGAAGATAGCAGTTGAGAGAATACTCAACCCTACCTTAGAAAATAACCAAGGCCCGAATGTTGTTCCTCTAGTATTATCTGTCACACCTTATCGGAATCCAAGTGGAATCTGACCCAGTGCAATATTTAATACAAGATTTCCAACAAACAGCAATTTTGGAAAATAATAAATCTGAAAATCATTCCCTATCAGGTACCAGACTCTCAATAAAAACACAGATCCTTTCAGTCTAGGTGAGACCTAATCGCTGACTCTGCTTCTAATTTCCCAAAATCAACCCCCAGTCGGATATGAATTAGTCATAACTGTGGAATTTTATCCCTTACTTAGATCCGGATTTTATAAAGGAGTTTTTGTTGGAACTTTAATATGAAACATCTGATTTAAATCAAGACTCCTATGTCCAAGGGAATGATCCCAAAATAATATTGACCACAATATCTACATAATAATATCATGCATAATTTTATAGAGAAGTGTAAAATTAAATAACCCAAAATATAAGGTGGGTTTAGACAGAAGTTGACACACAGAGATGAAATAGCCGGAGATGAGAAGAATTTATTGTGGCTAAAAAGGTGGCAAAATAATTAGGGTTAATTGGATTGCAGTTATCTGTGATCCAGTCCCCTAATTATTAAGGTGGGATGATTTTTAGACAGTGGAATGCCTCAAATGACAGTTGCCGCCGTCATCTCAGACTCCACTATCTGTGAATTTGGATAAAAAAACCCACATGTTCTATTACTGCAATAATTATTAGATAATATTGGCATATATCATCTAACATTACTACAGCTCCAGATTCAGGTTTGAAATTAAAATAAAGAAAAGAAAACTGTATCCGGATAGGAGTCAGCTGAGCAGCTATTATAATCCCGGATGGACGAACCGTCAAGGCTTCCACCGGCCACTATCCAGACCATGCAAAATAACATCTAATAATTAATATACAGACCACGCGCTAGTTATCCGTGTGGGAATACCCGCCAACATTAATCTGATATATTCCTTATGAGCTGTTTCACACATCACGGAAAAGACAAAATAAATAAAAGAAAAATATTTTTTGGGTCATCTTGCATGAGAGACATTGGTTTCTCATGCAAGGTATGGAAATTATTCCATAATTACTCTTCATGTCTAAGTAATCACTCATTCCATAATTAAATAATTACAGTCCGGATTATGTACTTAGATCATTAGAGTTTAATTATTTGTAGAAGAATCTTTTAATGGGAAATTGAACAAAGTTCTTTATATCAAATTAATCATGGGTTGAGATCATTGGATTTCAACCTCAAAATATTAATATAAAGGTTCAATTAATTAATGGGGAGAGATGAAGAATAAAAATTTGGCAAGAAGGTGCCACTTTGTCGCGATGCAGAGTTTGTGTCGCGGAGCGTGGCTCCGCGACAAAGGTTTCGCGACAGAGGGGTGGGAAATAAGAGGAATGGAATTTTGAAAATTTAGGGTTTGTCTTGTCGCTAAGCAAAAATTTTGTCGCGGAACATGATTCCGCGACAAAGGGGCATAGCGACAAAGGGGTTGAAAATTGGACAAGGCATAATTCTTGTCGCTGAACAAGAGATTTTGGCGCGGAACGTGGTTCCGCGACAAGGTTGCTTCGCGACAAAGCCCTTCCAGAATAAAATCACAAGTATTTGGGTCCTTGGTCGCTAATCAGGATTTTGTCACGGAACGTGGTTCCGCGCCAAGGGTTGTTTCGCGACCAAGGGTTTTAAAATAATGGTTAACAAATGTTCTTTGGCACCTTTGTCGCCAAAGCATCATTTTGTCGCGGAACGTGGTTCCGCGACAAGGGTTGTTCCGCGACAAAGGTGTGTCCAGGACACATGTCAGAAAAGTAAAGTGGAACAGTGGCATGCATTTTGTGTGATCTCACCCATTTCAGATTCGAAAGCTAAACTAAGCTAAAAATAACAAAACAGAATAAGAATCTAGCTAGAACATGCTTGAACATAAAAGAAACAAAACAAACTTAAATCTTAAGAAACCCTAATCTGAGCTTGATCACCCATAAGCGTGCAACATTACCCCAAGAAAAAGTCACCAAGCAGTGACATTGAAATGCAAAACAAGGATCAAATGACCCAAGGAAAACGAAAGCAGTAAGATCCATGGGGTGTGAGACCCATTTCATGATTTTGGGACACAAATGGAGAATGTTTTCCCATATTATTAAACAGTGTTGTTCATACCCATGATTTGGGTATCACAAACCCTTAAACAAAAGTTTAGAACAGGAAAATAAGGTGTAAAAACTAGCTATCTAACCAAAGCGCAATAAACTACATCTAACTAGTGCATGAATTAAATAATACAAGAAAAAAAAACCTAACTAAACTACCCTAAACTAAACTAAACTACTGAACTCCCCACTTGTCTTCAAGAATGTGTTTTCTCTCCAGAAATTCTTCCAACCTCTAGCTCAAAGGAAACACCTCATATTTATAGAGGGGAAACCCTAAGCTCATGGGCCTTGATTTGAGCCCATTGTGTCTCAAGACATCACACACATCACAGCTTTGTCTCGGAGCACCAAGTTTGGTCGCGGAATACACTGCATGTGGCAAAGCTTCTCGACTGGGTCTTGTGTCTCTAATTGGGTGTCTTTGTCGCGGAATGGACCTTTGTCGCGGAACAGGGCATCGCGACAAAGGTATCGCGACAAGGGGCTCTGGCTGGTCTTCTCCTTCATCTGAGCTTGCTTGGTCGCGGAACGTTCCGTTGTCGCGGAACCATGCATCGCGACAAAAGGGCTTCCGCGACAAAGGTGTTCCTGGGCCTGCTGGATTGGGCCAGATGGGCCGAGACTGTTCTTTTTGTGGGCTTTTTCTCTCTTTTTCCCATCTTTTTCATTCCTTTTTCTTTTCTTTTCTTTTTCTCATGTTTTTGGATTTTTCTAACATAAATATGTAATAAAATTACATATTTATGCCTTTTTCATACCAGCTTATTATTTTTACAATTATGCATAAATCAGTCCAATTCGACTGCTTTCTTACTTAATGTAAGATCGGAATGCGATCAAATGCCCGTTTAAGACACGGAAATGGATTGAAAATAATGGTCATTTCTGGCCATTATCAATAACCAACGCTAATTCTGTCGATTTCGAGCTTTCTCCAACAAATTGCTAAGAGTTCTCTCCTGCTCAGCAGTAACATTAGGGGAACGAACTGAATCTCCCCTCTCCTCACTTATCACTTTTTTCCCCTTGTCATCCTCCTTCCTAGATTTATTAATTCCTTTATCCACGGTATTATCACCTTTAGCATCACCAGTAGGACTCATCTCTGCGGTGCAGACGAGGTCTCCTTCGAACAACCATCCAATCCCAAAATACCGGCTCATCAGTGTTGCCAATCGCATTGACTCCAGCCTCAACATCCTTCATACCAACATCCTCCGCCTCCTTTAGTGGACAACCATCATCCTCATGAGTAGTAGCATCCTCAGCCTGGCCATTGGCTTTCGGATCCGGAGCATCCTCAGCCTCAACCCCCTTGACAAGGCAATCTCTTTCAACGTGGCCGTAATGACCACAATTCGAACAAATTAAATGCAACCCCTCATAGGCAATTGGAATCCATCGTCCATAATAAAAATTTATTTAATTTTTACCTATCAAATTAATATATCGTATATATATATATATTTAAATATATATTATGTTTAAATTTTATAATCATTTTTTAAAAATATACTCCCTCCTTGTGTATGCAAAAAACTGATTTGGGAGAGGCGCCCTTAATTGCCCTTGCAGATCCTCAAGGGATTAGTCTTAGGTCCAATGTGGCCTGGGGATACCCTGGTATTCACCTAAAAATATACTCCCTCCGTTTTTTGAAGACTGTCACATTACAATATTTCAAGTAGTTCAATACACATTTTTAACGTGTAATATATTAAATTGTATAAATGTAAAAATTATAAAAAATATGATATTTTAAAACTACGCCATTAGACAAATCTAACAAGATCCACTTGATAATATTTTATCTTATAACTGTGTTAAAAAATTTAAATCAAAGTGACTTAATGAATAGTAAGAACTATGCACTTGTTCCATTTATCCCAAAACGGAGGGAGTACTTTTTTTTAAATTTTAATTGTTTTAAGTTATTTAATATAAGAAAATATAATTTAATGAATATTCAACGCTCACACCTTGCCATTCACACTCCATATCACTCCTTTCAGTTTGTTGGTCATCACCATTACCAACAACTTAAACTCAACCCTCTCATATACTCTTTTGCTTTGCCTTATGCATTTTTTATCATGCTCAATTTCAGCAATTTGACATTCTCCTTCACCCTCGCTGAGCCCCGTCATTTTTCTCTTCACCTTCACCAGCATCATCAATGTCAATCTCCTCGCTAGGGATGTAAACAAGTCGGGTAGGGTATGTGTTGGCTACCTCTACCCACTATCAGAAATCTTAATTATCCTACCCTATTACCCAAAAGTCAAGGATCAAGTAGGACTCTTGTATACCCATCGGTTATATGAATTATCCATAGGTAAATGGATACCCACAATCTTGAATATTATACGTTTAACTGATCCTACCTGACCCTATCCGACACTATTTTTTATTTATAAATAATAAGCTAAAAACTTGTTTTTTAACCATTTAAAAATAAAAATAAAAAGAAAACCTTCATATCATGCAAGAAAATAAAATACATAATAAATTTAAGTTGAAAATTTAAATGACCATTTAAAAGAAAATCCCTAAACTAACAGACCATTTTTAAATGGCAACAGACCATTTTTAAATGGCTTGTGTTGTGGTACAGAATTATTAAGTTCGTAAAGTACTGAGGATCAACTCCATCCATTGATCAATCACAAACTCCAACGGTTGGATTAGTTATGGGGTTAGTTTTATAATTTTGCTAATTTTTATACTTAATATGTAGGGGAATGTGTTTTCGTTTCATAATCCACAACTCTGACATTTGGGTATTGCTAAAATATGATAAAAGATTTAAATTCCTTGAATCGAGTAGGTGGATTTTCATAATATGAGAAAGTTAGAGCCATTTTCATTGTTCAGCAACGTAGCATACATAATTCAGCGACATGGCCTCTAAAATTCAGCGACTAAGTCAATACAACAAAGCCTATACAATAAACTTCAAATGGCTCCAACTTCCTCAAATGAACTCGGAATTGGACGTTCTTTATATGAAAATACATCTACTTTATGCCAGAAATCTAAATATACTATTAGATTTCATGAATTCCAAACACACAAATATAAAAAATGTAAAAATTTGAGATCATTTGAGAAAGATAGAGCCATATGAAGATCATTGCGAATGTAAGCAACATAGGCTATACAATTCAGCGACATGGCATATGCAATTCAGCAACAGATTCAATACAATTTAGCGACATGACCTATACAATTCAGCAACATTATTGTATTTATTTCAGCGACACAATTGTATGCATTTCAGCGACATAGTTCTTTGCATTTCAGCGACGTAATTATATGAGAAATCTGCTATTTATTTGTTTGGAATTTCTCAAATTTGATAACATATTTTGATTCCTTGCATTGAGTATGTGAATTTTAATGTAAAGTACGTCCAAATCCGAGTTCATGTGCGAAAGTTAAGCCATTTGAAGTTTATTGCGATTTTAAACGCATCTCAGCGATGGAGCCTACATAATTGAGCAACATAGCCTATGCAATTAAGCGACAAGCCCTATACAATTTAGCAGCATAATTTATAAAAGAAAGCCCAAGCAATAAACTTCGAATGACCGTAACTTTCTTAAATGAACTCGGATTTGGACGCTCTTTATATGAAAATTTATCTACTCAATGCAAGGAATCTAAATATCCTATAAGATTTTAGTAATTTTCAGTGAAATGCAATGTGTATTTCAGCAACTTGATATAGTGCTTTTCAGCGACATGCTATAGTATATTTCAGCGACAGGTTATGCATATCTCAGCAACATGTTATGCATATCTCAGCGACATAATATAGTATATCAGCGATATGCTATAGTAGTTTTCAGCCATGGCTTTTGTGCATTTCAGTGACATGATAGTATGTACTACGCTATGTCGCTGAATATATATTTCAGTATGACGTACTTATATTTCTTAATTTATTTATTAAATATGGAAGTTTTTATTATTAAAAGAAAGTATTTGGAATTAGTGATACAATAACCATATATTAGGAAATAATCTAAGCGATTTTGGTAAATGAAGAAGGCTCCAATTTCGGTGCGATTGAATTTTCCACAGTACATTAAGACAATAAATCACAGCCATCAAATACAATCTAACGGTCCTAATATGATAGGGGTACAATGGTAAAAGTGTCCAACCGTTCCTACATTTAATTACCTCATTTCAATTCTTAAAAAAAATACTATTTGTATCATTAAATGATATAATTGTATCTTTAAATATATTGATATAAAATTAAAAATATTAAATAGTCTGCATCAAATTAAAATATATGGATAAATCAAATGGCTAGTCTGTGTTGTTTTTTGATTGCAGGATTTTAGTTCAATTAGGTGTTGTTTGTTGCCTGAGTTTTAGTTGATTAGCCATGTTATGGATCATTGTCATGGAAAATAGTGTATTTTACTTGACTGAATCTAGCAATAATATATCTTCTTCTCAAAAAAAAAATGTTAAAAGATAGTGATGTCGCTGAAATAAAAATAATTATATCGCTGAAATATATATGCTTTAGTCGCTGAAATATAGATAGGTTAGTCGCTGAATATAAATGCTTCTTCGCTGAAATATTAAACTGTCTGCATTAAATAGAATTTTAAAAGATATTGATGTCGTTGAAATATACATGTGAAAGTCGATGAAATATAAATGAGCAGTTTCTACTCTATCACTGACACGATTTCCTCAATATGGTTACACATAGGTATATATTTTACTTCCTCCGTTCTCATGAAAATGCAACACTCACCCAGCGCACGTAATCCAATACAGATTTTTAGCAGTTAATAACTCACGTTGTGTATAAGTAAAATTTATAAAAATTTGATATTATAAAACTACAAGATGAGACGATTCTAACAAGATCTCACTTGACTATGTTTCTTCTTCTATAACTATTGTTTAAATATGAATCAAAGTTGAACAATGAATAGTGTCAAAAGGGCAAATGTTTCATATTCACAAAAACGGAGGTAGTATTTCATACTTCCTCCGTTTCCATGATATTGCAGCATTTACCTTTTTGTTACTGTTCACTATTTAACTTTGATTCAAATTTTTATCCTAGTTATACAAAGAAAAATATAGTCAAGTGGGATCTTGTTGGACTCGTCTTATCCTGTAGTTTTATAATATCAACTTTGTATGATTTTTACTTTTATAAAATTTGAATTATTAATCGTTAAAAATGTGCATTGAACTGCGTGCAACAGGTAATGTTGCACTTTCATGGAAACAAAAGTATATTATACTGCAACACATACAAATAACTATATAAGACAAAGTCAACAATTACTGCACCCCTGCAACATATCTATAAACAATTAATGCACACCTGCAGCATGTCTACAAACAATTAATGCACCTCTGCAGCAACCATTTGTCTACTAGTGAAAATAAAAATATCCAAGGTGTCATACTAAAAAGCCCATCAAAGGAATATACATTTGTGTCGCCGAGAAACAAAAGTGATTTCGTTGTTTTATAATAAACAAGTCGCTAAAACAGGTGTTGTTCCGTCGCTGAAATATACAAAGGCATAATCCGTCGTTAAAATATACAAAGGCATAATCCTTCCTATTTTGAAAAAAATATGAAATTGACTATTTTAACTTTCAAGTTAATCTCAACCATCAATTTACAAATTGAATCAATGGTTGTAACACACTGCAACACATCAAGTCAAAAGGGCAATCGCACCCTAACGTAATTCAAATGAATAAACCATTACATTTTTTTTTTTGACAATTTACCCTTTTAAATTATAGCCCTTAGATTTATTTCAATGAATGATATTGTTGTCTTGACCATACTCCCAAAATATTTGGAAAAGCACCATAATCGTTCCCTTTATAAATTAAAGTTGAAAATGTTGTAACGGATTCAACCTACAAAAAATATACACATATATAAATATTAAGCAATGTATGTATATATTTAAACATCAATTTAATTTCATAAATAAATAAATATATATATGAATATTCAGGTCGGGTAATCGGGTAATGTATAATATCGGTACCATACCCTACCTGAATGCAATATTAATCATATCGGTTTTGGGTAATACCCAACCCTTTACCTGATAATGCCTATCCTACCCATACCCATGGATTATGCGGGTAATTAAAGTTTTTTTTTGCAAAGCCCTAAGGCCGGAGAACAAGGAGTAAAAAAACAAAGGAAAAAGGAACAGACACCCACCAAGAGTCAGGATGCCAAAAAAAAAAGAACGAAAGCAAAGTAACAGGAGACCCCAACAGGAGTCTAGAGATGGGGGAAACAGACTCCTAACTCATCAGCAGCCAGGTCCGCACGAGCAAGGTCCGGAGGATAGGCCCAAGTGGTGAAGAAATCTTCCTCGGAGGCACCCCGTTTGGCGAGCTGGTTGGCCACCCTATTGCCTTCCCTGAGTACATGATAAAAGGTGCAGTCATCGAAGGAGTCTTGGAGTTCCTTGATTCTGGCCAAGAGAGCCGCAGATGGATGGAAGGCAGGATTGGTCTTGACAAGTTCAATGCTAGTTAAGGAGTCGGAATAGACACAAATTTGACGGATCTCCAAGCATGCCACAGCCTCAAGCCCCACGACTAAGGCTGTCAGCTCCGCGAAACCAATGGTTTGGGTGCCCAGATAACCACTGCCCCCAGTGATCCATTTGCCCTCTCTGTTTCTCACTACAAAGCCAAACCCCGCTCGGCCCGGATTTCCATGGGAACTTCCATCACAGTGGAGAAGGAACTCACTATTATTCTTATCATTCCATTGGACAAAGCAAATGGGACGCTGGGCGTGCTCCCTTAGTTTCCCAGCCGTGATCAGTTCAGCATTAAGGCAGCAGACTTCCCGCTTGAATTGCCACGGCGATTTAGTTTTGGCCCGGAAAATTCTGGAGTTCCTCTCCACCCACACCACCCATAACGTTACCAAAAAAAGGCTTCCAAATAGTTTGTACATCCATTGCAGGAACGATATAATCGCATCCTTAGGTATATCCGCGCAGTCCGAAGGGATGGGGATTTGCATGTCTTTCCAAAGTTGCCCAGCCCAAGGGTAATAGAACAGGCAATGAGACCAGCTTTCCTCTTCAACCCCGCATCCTGTGCATAAAGGAGACGAAGCCATTTGCCTCTTAAAGCGAACTGAGTTCACAGGGAGGGAATCCTTGCTAATCAGCCACATTAGAAGACCAAATTTCTCAGGGAGCTTATTAGACCACATCCACTTCCAATTCGTGTTACCAGCTTCCGCTGTTGAAAGGAGTTCGTATGCAGATTTAACCGTGTATTTTCCCGTCCCGCTGCCCTTCCAAGTCCATAAATCAGGTGTGGCCGAATGTAGCCTCGGAGGGGGGGGAGGAACGAATATACTGTATGATTTCAGCCGGGACTTCTGAATGAATGTCTTCCCAGTGCCAAGAACCGTCCTTGATTACATCCATTAATCTGAGATCTAGATCATGGATCGAAATAAAGGGGAGATGAGGCCCAAGTTGATTCCCCTTAAACCAGCTGGAAAACCAAAGAGAGGAGTTCCCATTGCCAATTCTAAACTGGAAGCCATCTTTCAGTGCACTTGTCAGCTTGTTTAATAATTTAACTACAAAGGAGCGTGTAGCTTTAGAGTGAAAGGCCGGAAATTTCCACTCTGGTAGGATGTTATGAATTAGCTGGACCCAGGTCTTCTCCATATCATACATTTAACTCCATAAGAGCTTACCCAGCAAAGCAATATTCATTTCCCTCACACGCCTAATGCCCAGTCCTCCAGCAGCCTTAGGGACTGCCAATTTGTTCCAAGAAACAAGGTGAATCCCTTTCCCAAACCTATCTTTCCAAATAAATCGACATATTCTCCTATCAATGGCATTGCACACGGCGTCCGACAACCAATGAAGTTGCATGAAATAGGATGGGATAGAGGCAAGTACCGTACGACAAAGAGTGATGCGCCCAGCCTTATTGAGAAGACTATTACTCCAGCCGTCCATCTTTTTATCCATATGGTCAAGGATGAATGCAAAATCCCTAATGCACTTGCGGCCAACCAACATTGGAAAGCCCAAGTATGTGCCCAGGGTATCCACTTCTTTGATATTAAGGGTATTCACAATCTATTCTTTATCTCTGTCATTCACCGCCTTGGACAATAGCATGGAGGATTTGTCCGGATTCAGCCACATACCTGAGGCCCGAGCAAAAATGTCAAGAGCTTGGTGGATGGCATTGATGCTGTCACGGTCCGCCATGGATCCAAGAATTAGATCATCGCCAAACATAATGTGTGAGATGCCCATCCCTTCTCGTTTGAGTTTGATCGGTTTCCAAACGCCCTGTCTGACCATCTCACCTATCATTAGAGATAATTTCTCCATCACAATTAGGAAGAGATAGGGAGAAAGGGGATCTCCTTGGCGCAAACCTTTTTCCGGTTGGAACGGTTCCTGAGCCCTACCATTCCATAACAGGCAATATGAGGGAGACGTAACGCAATACATAATCAAATCAATCACCCCAGGAGGAATTTCCAGTTTAGACAGGCAAGAATGAAGGAAGGACCAACGAACATTGTCGAAGGCTTTAGCGATATCAATCTTCAAGAGGATGGCAGCGGCACAAGGCTGGGGGCCGGAAATGTGGCTAAGTAATTCTTGAAGCAAGACCGCATTGTCAATGGCTCCCCGGCCCGGGAGAAAGGCCATTTGGTGGTGGGAGATGACCGTTTGAAGGGCAGGCCGGAAACGGTTAACTAGCACTTTAGTAATAATCTTGTATAGCATGTTGCAAAGTGTAATCGGACGAAAGTGGCCAAAAGTAGTCGGATTATCCACTTTAGGTATGAGACAAATGTATGCCATAGCCACTTCATGCCTGAAACATTTTTCCTCGAATGCTTTCCTTATAAAATTGGATACATCAGGCCAAATGACTCTCCAAAATTTCTTGAAGAACATGTTTGGGAAGCCATCCGGACCTGGAGCCGATAAACCATTACTCTGCTCCACCACCCTGCCAACTTCAGTATCTGATATGTCAGAGGCAATATGTTCCTTATCCTTCGCTGTTATGGCTGGCAGGAGAGGAAGCAAATTAACCTGGGCCTCATCCCTGCCCAAACCCGAGTCATTATGTTCATAGAGAGTTTTGAAAAACCCCCTTGCTTGCTTTGGGAGAAGGGATTCATCATCACACCAACTTCCATCCGGTAAGAAAAGGCCATGGATCCGATTTATGTGGCTTCGGCACTTAGCTCTAGCATGGAAATAGGCCGTGTTGCGATCCCCAAGCGGAACCCAATTATCGTGAGCCCGCTGGTGCCAGTAATTTTCTTCTTGAGTCAGCAGTGCCTCGTACTCAGCCTTAAGTTCTCTTTCAAGTAAGATTAGCCGGATGGAATCGATTCTCTCCAATGATTTGGCGATTCCCTCAATCCGCTTCATAAGTTTAACTTTCTTCCATTTGAGATTGTTGCCATGCTTCTTGTTAAACTCCAGAGATGCCAGTTGGACATTCTTGAGTTGCAAACTGATATCAGCAGCCGGAGAAGTCCAAGCCTTGGCCACGCATGGGGTATAATCCGGGCTAACTGTCCAAGAAGATTCCCAACGGAATGGTTTGTTGGGATTTCTAGAGGGCACCGGTCCACAACGAAGAAGAAGTGGACAGTGGTCAGAACCGATCCTCGGAAGAATTTGAACAAACCGAAAGGAAATCTAGATATCCAATCCAGGTTACTAATACCACGGTCCAGTCTCTTGGAAATGCGAGATTCCCCAATTGGCCTAGACCAAGTGTAGCTCCCACCCTGCGTATTAATAGTACTCAGTCCGCAGTGTTGGAGGGTGAAACCAAGTTCTTCAGCTCTTGCAACATTGTGAAGGCCTCCCCTAACTTCGTGACTGTACAAGATTTGGTTCCAGTCACCAATTACCGCCCATGCTCCATTGATGGTGCCCGCTAACTGTGCAAGATCATTCCAGTTGTCCCTCCTCTGAGGATAGTGAGGGCTTGCGTAAAGAGCTGAAACAAACCAAGTGCTGCTGCCAGCTCCAATCTCCAAAGTGAGAATACGATCCCTAGCGTCCATCACATTAAATTGGATGTTAATACCATTCCTTTTCAATACCCACACTCCACCGGCTCTCCCCACCGACTCCTGGATACAGAGGGGCGCATAGTTGGCTTTAAGCAGAAAGTTTTGCGAGTGCAAGAAAGGAGATTGCGGCTCAAAAAGAAAGATCATATCTGGATTGTTATGGCGCAACATATCAACCAGAATTCTCCTAGTGTTCACATTAACAATCCCCCCGGTGTTCCACGCAAGAATTTTGAATGTTGTAAAATCCATAAAAACAAAATTGGAAGGGGAAATTATCACGCACCAGTTTATAATCATTGAGACACTTTGGCGTCCGGGATGGGAGAGGCCTCCTCGGTGCCTACCTCCGCCATCAGAGCATCATTTTTAGCCGCCTTGACCCCCTTTCCTGCCAAATCCCCCACATATTTGGCTACAGCATTTTCAATGTAATTGCTATGATCCTCTTTAACAGCATCCCCCAGTGGTCTGGCTCGTTTGGCCAGCATCGGGTTCCCATCTGTGTTCCCATAATCCTTGCCAGATTTCACTTTCCCCCTGAGAGGGGTGGGTTCTGCCTTCACTTTCGATTTACCTTTGTTGCCGATGGTGTTCGTAATGGGCTTAAGTGGACGGTTTCCATTAGGTATAGACCAGGGCTTCACTTCCTGGGCCTTATGTTTGGGGTCCAAGTGGGAGCTGTTGGGCTTGGCTCCTTTCTCCATTTTCTTGGTAGGCCCTTTTGATTTTCTTTTGGTGACCTTAATCCGTTCCCCAGCAAGGGGTTGACTTGGCACCTCTATCGAGTGTACTGGGCTGTCCTGCGTCAGTTCACCAACTCCACCTGCTTCCTTGTTTACCTCTTTCGAGTAAAAGTTAGAGTCACACTCCATCCTGTTCTCTGCCGTTAATACTTCTTTTGAGCTAACAATTGGGTCAACCAAGGGTGAGTTCAGACCCTCTGTGGGCACCTGCAGCTTGGCTGCTGCCTTAATCTTTTCAGAAGTGTTCAGCCTCTCTTTGTCCTTATTGCCACTTTGGTGTAAGTTGTCTCCTGCGCCTGTAGTCGTCAACCCAGGCTTCCCCTCACTCACCTCGTCGGTCTTCCCCTCTCCCTTGTCCGGGCAGTTGGTTGTGCCATGTCCATATCTCTGGCAGCAGGAACACAAAAGATGGAGGCCCTCATATTGTATCTTTTGCCATTGATCCTCAAGTAGTATGCTTGTGACGACGGGTTGCCGGATGTCAATTTCCACACACACCCGAGCATATCTACCCCTATTTACCTTCTTTGTCATGTCATCAACCTTAACCGGAGTACCAATACCCCAGGCTAGCTTCTTAATGAGGATTTCATCGAAGAATTCCATGCAGAGGCCTTGCAGCCGAGCCCAGACGATCGTTTTGTATGGAGTGCCTTCCGATGTTGAGAAGTTCGGTCTCCATGATGCAATGGTTAAGGAACTATCATAAACCATCCACGGTCCATCATTCAAGACTCTAGCCCGATCAGCAGGCTTATTGAATTTAACCAGGAAGAACCCCTGGTCCAAGTCCAACATATCAAATCTTCCATCAAGTTTCCAAATGCGGCTCAGTCTCTCCTTCAACGAGAGGTCCCTACTTTCTTTCCCAACACCGAGACAATGATTGCATCCTCCCATGGCTTGTGGAGCTTCTTCCGCAACTGAGGGTCGAGTGACACCCGTGGCTTGAGTCGATCTCCATCAATAAAATCTAGCTTGACACCTTTGTCAACTTCCTCTTGATCAAGCAAAGTTGCCGGAGGCACATTCTTTCCCTCCAAAACCATGTCCCTAAAGGAGGGCTTCCCTTTTCCTGGTGAAGTGAAGGAGAACGGAGTCGGCAGAGCATCTGGCGGGTGGCCGTCCGACGGCAGTGGCAAGACAGACATTGAGAGCGTTCAGAAGAGAGAAAACTCTAGAGAGAGAAAGTTTTAAGGGTAATTAAAGTTGACATCAAACAAGATATTAAAATATACGAAGTATACTTTATATCAAACACAAGTGAAATATTAGTTCTCTTTGCAATAAAATATAAATTGAAATACAAAATTCCATATCCTTCAAAAGAAGATACATATCGGTCCAACTATAACACTAGGTAACACCAAGTCTTCGATGTTGACATCTCATGAGCAACACTCCAAATTTCATTAAAATACAATAAGTACACTTATAGAAGTATATACAGGAAAAAGGATAAATAGGTCCTTTTTCTTTTCAAAAAATTCAAATCAGTCCTTTTTCTATTTTATTACCAAAACAGTCCTCTACAAATGCTAATTATGTTCAAATCAGTCCTTTTTTCACTAATTATATTCTAATTGCTGACGTGGCAAGGGTTTTAATTTAAACCTGACACGTGTGCATAATATTAGTCCTTTTTCTTTTATCTTTTGCCAATTCAGTCCTAAACTTTTATTTTGTTCTATTTAGTCCTCTACCCCAATCACTCATTTTTATATTAATTGGCCTCAAACCTTTCAAATTATTTCATTTTAGGCCCAGAACCTTAATTTTTTTATTATTACTAATCCATTTATCAAATAAATGCACAACATACTTCCATAAATAAAATTAAACACCAAACCTCATATATTGAGTTCGACTGCTTTGTTATCGGGTCTTTCAAGTACCGGAATTTTACGGACTCTCTCTAATAACCACTCGACCGCAACCGATTGTTCATTGGTTTTGGTTTCCTTCAGTAACAATCAACAGAATCTTACTTTGCGTCCTACCTTAGGATGTATCAATATTTGAGTAAATGATTTAACTTGAATTTTTGGAAGGTTATGGATACAGGAAGCCTTGGTTTTATTGAAAAATATTAATATTATTAAAAATATTAAAAAATAGCCTGAATTTTATTGTCCACAAAGTATGATTGTGCTGATTGTTGCTGAAGGAAACCAGAACCAATGAACCATCGTTACGGTCGGGTGGTTAGAGAGAGTCCGTAAAATTCGGAACTTCGAAGACCCGGTAACAAGGCGGTCAAACCCAATGTATGAGGTTTGGTATTTAATTTTATTTACGGAAGTATGTTGGGCATTTATTTGATAAATGTATTAGTAATAATAAAAAAAATTAAGGTTCTGGGCCTAAAATGAAATAATTTGAAAGGTTTGAGGCCAATTAATATAAAAATGAGTGATTGGGGTAGAGGACTAAATAGAACAAAATAAAAGTTTAGGACTGAATTGGCAAAAGATAAAAGAAAAATGACTAATATTATGCACACGTGTCATGTTTAAATTAAAACCCTTGCCACGTCAGCAATTAGAATATAATTAGTGAAAAAAAGACTGATTTGAACATAATTAGCATTTGTAGAGGACTGTTTTGGTAATAAAATAGAAAAAGGACTGATTTGAATTTTTTGAAAAGAAAAAGGACCTATTTATCCTTTTTTCCAAGTAGATATATATATAGGGGTGGGAATAGGCCAGGCTACCCGACAGGGGCCTATGACCTAGCCTACCGAAGGCCAGGCCAGGCCAGACTTTTTTTATAAACAGGCTAGGCTTAGGCTAATTTAAAAGCCTATTTAGCTAAATAGGCCCAGGCCAGGCTTAATTAAAAGCCTTTTAGGCCTACCAGGCCGGCCTATTTATCATATTATTAGTCTATTTATGTTTATTACGTAGGTATATGTCGTATTATTAGTATTATATTATGTAAAAGTAATTATTAATTTGATCTTATATAGATTTTCAAAATATTTATGAGTTTTTTCTCGTAAATAAATAATTTTGGATGAAAACTTGCCCAAGTGAACAAATTATGTCTTCCAACCTTATGATTACATCCGGATATATATAAAAAAATATTTAAACTTATATCTAAAATAGGCTTAATCAGGCCTTTAAAAGGCTTAGAGGCTGGCCTATTTAAATAAATAGGCCAGGCTTAGGCCTATAACATAGGCCTATCAAAGGTAATAGGCCAGGCTCGGGCCTATGAAAATCGACATAGGCCCAGGCCGTACAAACCTAGGCCTAGCCCGGCCTAGCCTATTTCCACCCCTATGAAGTACTAAATTCCAAGCCCCATTGCCTGAAGCATCGATTTTCACGTTTTCAACATTAGAGATTTTTCGATTTTTGAGCTGATTACATATACGTCGATTGTGTAATCGATTTTTAGAGTTACAACTTTGTTAGGGATGTAAACTTGTAGGGTACGGGTAGGCCACCTCCATTCACTACCCGAAATATAATTATCCTACCATTACCCTACCCTATTACCCTAAAATTAAATATCGGGTAGGATTCGGGTAATATCCGTCGGGTATGCGGATTATCCGCGGGTAAACGGGTACCCGAAATCTTAAATATTACATAGTTAACTGACTCTACCCGACCCAACTTTAATAAAGAAAAAACTTATTTTTCACCATAAAAAAATAAATAAAACCTTCCTTATTGCACTAGAACAAAATTTAAAAGAATACATAAATAAATACTGTAATATTTAAGAATATTCAGTAAAAAATTCATAAATCTTTTTACTGCCAAAGCTCAAAGTTAATAATTTGAAATATAAAAATAAATAAATAAATAAACAAACATATAAATATATCTCAATATATAATATAAATTAAATATATATAAGTATATATAGATAAATAAGTATATATATATATTTAATCGGGTAATCGGGTAGGGTAATCGGGTAATATATGAAATCCGTACCCTACCCGCACCCGATATGATTTATTTCGGTTTCGGGTAATATCCTACCCGATTACCCGATTATTTCTACCCTATCCTACCCGATACTCGATTACCCGACCCTACGGGTAAAGTTGACATCCCTTTACTTTCTGTAGAATTGAAAATAAGAGTGGACATTCAGCAAAAACAGAAGAAGCGAGAAATATTTTATAGAAATTGGATTGTACGCGGTCCTTCTCGAGGAAAAAAAGTTTGGTTGGCAGAATTTTCAGGCCCATTTATTTTGTTACGGCTTAAATTCTTAATTCAAAAAATAATAATGGTCTAGAAGTGAACATATATTTTATAGTGACCTATTTTATTAATAAATTCAAGAAAATATTTCTCCAGAATTACTATTCTCCTCTTACGTTTGCTATTTTGTTTCCTTTATCCAACAATTTCTACTACTTACTCCGTTTTCTTTTAAAGGTTACACTTCTCATTTGTATGTATGTCGATGCACATTTTCAACGATTAATAATTCAAATTCGGTACAAGTAAAGATTTTAAAAATTTGATATTTAAAAACTATAAGATGAAACGAATCCAACAAGATCTTATTTGACTATATTTTGTCTTCTATAACTATAATAAAAATAGAAGTCAAAGTACTCCAATAAACAGTAAAAAACGTCAAAACGCAACCTTTAAAAAATATCGGAGGGAGTATTAATGAAGTTTTTAAGGGTCAACAAATAAGTGTTGAAATGCATCAAATTGATGGCAAAAAAATATATTTTAACTTGTAACCTTAATTAAATTAATTAAAAAATCACTATTCAACAAAAATAGAGAAATTTTCTTCATGGGAAAAAAGATTTTATGCAATTTTTTTTTTCCCGAAAAGTTACTAACTTATCTACTACTATTAAAATTGCCTCCGGGAACGCACCTTTAGTGTTTCCCCTTTCATTTGTCCATGCTAGAACTACAAACAAGTCTAGTAGAGGCGTACAGTACACAGTAGACATAACCAATTGGACAATTATGTCCCTCAATAATACTGATCATTGTTGAAATTTAAAATTCAACATGTAAATACACGCTGTAATAAATTACTATTTTTTGTTAAATTTATGTATTGCTGCTATTCAATTTTTTTTATTACTATTATTTTTTTAAAAAAAAAAATATACATAAAACCTAGGTTTCAATGTTGACCAGTATTTGGTGGACAAGAATTGTCCAACAGGAAAGTTATTGCTCAGAAGAAAACATGCCAAGCAGCTTTTGTACTATATTTATTGTCGAGTGTGTAACATAATATGTGTATGCTAATGTATTATGATATACAAGGAATTTTCCTATTTGAATGAACTTGTTGGAATCCTCAAAAAAAAAAAAAAAAAAAAAAGATGCTTACAAGTTACAACAGTGAGTCGCGGATAATACGCGCCATTATTCTTGAAGATAACCTGTTAAGCACCTCAGGGAGCACTTTAGCTGATAGTCCAGGCAACACTGGAAGTAGTTCTTGAATCACCTGTGGAACATTTATTCCCTGTACAGGTGGATGCACAAGGTTTTCACTTCATTAATGGGAAAACAGACCATAAGAAAACAAGGTTACATCATAACAAGCACAATCGAATCAGTAGCCTAGAGACAGTGGAACCTTTTACTCATGACCTAGAAAACCATTCCTATATAGCAATCAACAGGATGTGTATTGTACTATATGTACATAATCATTGCTTTTCATGACCGAAAGAGTGATATGAGTCAAAAAGAAGTTATACCTGATTTGATGAATATGTAGTTCCAGCGGCTAAGAATTCAATGATCTTCTGAACATTGTTTAGTATGACTTTGTCTTCCTCTGTAATCGTAGGAAGAAGTGCAGATGTCTTGACAGGTCCCAGTGTAGGAACCAGGCTGAAAATGGGCGATATATTCCCAACCCCAACAAATGCTATTATTTGCACAAGCTGTTCCCTTGTGATAGCATCTATGCCCTTGACTACCTGTTCATGGGTCAGAACATTCATGATCAAAATGAATTACTACAAGGAGATCTGGACCCAGTTTTCCTAGTTAAAAAACACTAAAATCAAAAGCTGTCTTCATTTGCTACTCTATTCAAGTACTAACGCTTAACATGCTTAATTAGTCACATGAGAACACAAGACAGCACCCTAACCCACCAATAAATTACCTGTATGGATTCCGTAATTTTATATAATAAATCATATAGAATAGCTAGATCATTGAGAAGGAACCTTTTTGGCTCACTATACCAAAAGGGGGGGGGGGGGGGGGGGTGGAGGGGGGGGCGGGAGGAGATATATGAACTAATCAATGTAGATAACCTTAATCATAAGAAAAGGGGAAAACATGACTGCATGGAGTTCCTAGGAGGTGATTGGATTGGTTTAAATTGGAAATAAGGTTCAACGATTGATTTAAATTCCTAACATTATTTCTAAAATTTTTGTTTCATTCAATCAGTCCTTTGAAGCAACAAACTTCCCACCTAAACAATTGAAAATGTATCTTATGAATTTAAATCCATTTCATTACCTTTTAAAAAGCATTTGGCCGTTTCCTAAGAGATTTCAGTAGAATCTCATATAAGTCTCAAAGCTTTTGGCCAGATACGAGAAAAAAAATAAAAAAAAGAAAAAGAAGAAGAACCAACAAAAACATAATTTTCCAACTGAAATCATGCAAATTACAGTATGGTTCACCAAAAGACTTTAACTCGGAAAATATTAAGTTTATGCCATTATAGACAAAATTCGCTTAATTTGTTTCATTATTTTATTCACTTAATTTTGCTATCTAAATCCCAATAACTTCTCTGAATTAACAAGGCACAGTTAAGAAGGTGAAGGTACCTCATCTAAAAGGAATTCTCGAAAAAAATTCCCTTTATCTGATAGCAAAAACCCCAAAGCTGCTCTTGTTTCAACTGGTTGGGCTTGAGAAGTGCTTCCAACAAAACCAGGAAGAAAATTATTTGTTTGATTTTGTAGAATGCCAAGCTCTGCCATTCTTCCATTCAGATTTTCTCCACCTCCACTCTTTGCTGCATCTATAAAATTCTCAAAAGCTTGCATAACATCAATAAATCTTTCAGCATCAAAGACTCCAGACTTCCCGTAGATTGTGTAGCGTAAAGCAGACCTTAGACGTGGTGATTCATCAGTGAGTAGTCTCTGAGACAACAAAATTATAAAGCAACAGATTGTTAGCAAATTATATAATCGATACAACAGAAAGATAATCTTTTATAATAGGTTTGATAATTATTAGCATGTGAAAAAACTTAACAAATGTAGTATATACATGTTTACAAGAATTGAGTAAGGATGCTTCCGTATCAATTAAAGAATGGATAAACTCTCTATTGTAGTAATAGCCAACAATTTATACTTGCCTTCATAATTCGATTAACACGAATAGTAAATGCATGTTAAACAATATTTCACTATGAATTATAGGAATCAAATTAAATGGGCAGATATCCAGAACACAGTAATAGTCTAAGAATACATACACGGTTTGCTTTATCATTCAAGCTCTTTCGGTTGGGAGAGGGTATGAAGGTGAACTATCTTAAATAAATTCCATTTGATAACAGGTCTAGTGTAGTCATTTGTGCTCTGTCTAGCAAACTGGCATGCTCTTAAGTAGGACTGTTCAGAATGCGGTTTAGACCAGACCAAACACTAAACCAAACCGTAATTTGAAGGTTTGGTTTGGTTTGCGGTTTAAAATTTATGGTTTGGGTTGGGATTTTTCTAAAAAAACCCGTGGTTTGCGGTTTAGGTTTGGTTTGGAGAAAAAATTAACCAAATCAACCGTAAACCGCAATATATATTTAATATTATATATATATACATGTCATTTATTTTATTTATACCTTATTAATGCTTTTATTTTATTGCAAACCTCTCAAAAATTAGTTTAGCTCCATCAATCATTGACATTGACTAAAAATGGTGAAGTTTTTATTAAAATTTTGTTACATTGCTATTATTTTAATTTATCTTTTCATTTCATTGTTATATATGAAGTATAATATAATATCAACTATATAATTTGTTGTTTTCTTATTCTATAGGTTATTTAGGTTGGAGTGACAAGATATAGATTCAATTTACTTGTTTTCGAACCGTTGTCTATGTATTTATAATTATAGTTTTATTTTATTCTAAGAGCTTCTAATAGTTCTAGTTTATTAAGTATTTGGCTTGTAAACAATGAACTCATATTTTTTTTTTAACTTTTAATTAGCATTTTAGAATTTGGACTGTTGCACTTATGACCGTAATTCAAAGGATTTTTTTGTTTTTAAAATGTCGGTTAAACCGTAACCAAACCACACCAAACCGTTTTTTTCAGTTTGGTTTGGTTTGAAATGCTAAAATGGTTTTGGTTTGGTTTGGTTTGATTTTTTCCCAAACCGTTTTTTTGCGGTTTGTTTTGGGTTTGGTGCGAAACCGCTCCAACCCAAACCAATTCACCCCTACTCTTAAGTAATAAATCCAGATTGGTTTCAACATAAACATGCCATTTGTTTACCAATTCACATTATTCTAAAGGGGCCTGGCCTTTCAATAATAAAGCTTGATATCTGACAACAGGAAAAACTTTCATATGTCATTGGATCTTCCAAGTATGTTAATTAATTTCTTTGAACAAAGTAAATGCTGAACAGCGAACCTAATAGAGCTATTTTATTTTATATACCTGTGCAATGTATGGATAGGCTTCATCCACAATGGCAAACTCAGGATTTCCAACTAAAGCTATGCCCTCCAGCACCCCAATTGCTCTGATTATAAGTGCAAAATAAGGCGGTATCCTGAATGGATAATCAAATGTTATCTGCGCTAGATCGGATGCCAGCTCCTGAAAATTGATGTTTTTTGCTCCTCCACCTTCAAGTGCCTGATCGAAAACCTTAGCCAGCACAGGCAAAATGGGTTCTAAATTTACCCCCTCCGGAATAAAACCAAGTTTGACAAAATCTTTTACAATAGCACCATAATCACGATGTATTAGGTGTGCAATAGCTTCAATCATGCCATATTTCTGATCATCCGTTAGTTTTGTAACCAGACCTGCATTTAAGCAACAGTCAATAGCAAACAAACTATTAAGAAAATAACTGTGCATGAGACATAATCAGCGAAAACATAGCAGGGTCCGGAGTCACAACAAACAAGATTCAATACGTCCAATTTCAGGAGTATGAATCAGTTGATGGATGTTGCTATTAAAAAGCAATCCGTATGCAAGTCAAAGTAGTTCAATGGATTGTGAATTTTACCAAAGTCCAGTATGGCAAGTTTCCCATCAGGAGTCCGGATTAAATTTCCAGGATGTGGATCAGCATGGAAGAAACCTGTGTCAAGAAGCTGTAGACATATTGCAGTAGATGAGAATATAAAAATGTATACTCATGAAAAGAAAAAAAGAAAAAGGTAGATGCAGCACATTTAGGAAAATCTAGGTGGAATAAGTGTTCAAGGAGGTAATTGGAACATCAGTCAACCAATAGTGCAACATATCAGCAACATAACATCTGCTCTCTTCTGTTTATTTGCTCTGCAATTGCTACCATGCTCATTCCAAAGGGTCGGTGGATTAGAAATTTAAGTTGCCGCAATTATTACATGTAAATATATGCACAAATACTCAGTAACTTTCACTACTTACGTTGGTATTTAGCATTGAGTGGTACTTGAAACATCAGCTCTATTCTGACAATGCATTTGTTAGCTGTTGCCTAAAAAATTGGACTTATATTTTACATGAAGGCCCAATGGTCCATTCTGGTTGGACTTTGATGCTCTAAAATCTGTGTTCCTAGCAAAATTAAGATTATTTAGTGAGATGAATGCATAATAGTTGATGAATATCCAACCACTACATGAATGCTATGCTTCTAATCTATATGGCGGATTGGCTCCCTTTTTTTTTTAACAAAAAAGAGATTACGACATTACTTCTAAGTAAAAATAAATCCATCAAGGGAAAACAAAACTATAAAACTTCATTGATTCAAATTATATATCTTGCATTCACCGACCGCCACTGTCCGGTTCCTGATGGTCACCACTGTCCCTCTTCACACCACTGGCTTTGCCACCGCCTTCTGGGTTGCCTGGTTTGGTAGGTTTTTACTCTCTATTTTGTCACTTTGTGAGAGTTACTATTTACTAATTATACAAATTTGTATTCTCTATAGGTGTGTTTATTGATTTGGATTTAGGAGACTACAAATTACGTTTGAAAGTGGAAATCTCATGCCTTGAAGAGCAAGAATATTGAGCCACAGCACATGCGGCAAGTGAATTGCTTTGGTTGATAAATTGTCTCAAAGAGGTTATTGGTTTCAATATACTTCTCCCATGAAATATATGTGGTAATCAAGGTGCAATTCACATTTCCTCCAACCAGTATTTCATGAAAGAACAAAGCATATCATCAGAGTGGATTGTCTTTTCATTCCATAGCATCTCGAAGAAGGCATCATCTAAGTTCTATATGTTGAGTCAGAGAATCAAAATGTAGATTTATTCACCAAAAAGATTTACCAGGGTCTCAACTCTCAAGTGAAATCTATATGTAATAAGCTGGGAGCTTACAATCAGATTCTCCAGCTTGAGGGAGAGTTTTAGGCGTTCTAGAAGCTTTGAGAATAATTATAAGTTCAACCATCATATGTTTCCTTAATTTTTTTTTTGGTAAACATTGACATTCGAGTTTCGGCAAAGGGGTGTGGAAGCCCAACCACACAAATTACATGTGTTTCCTTATTTCTTATATTAGATTTTTTCGTATTATATATATTTGATTTGATTACTTTTCTAGTTTATCTTTTGTATTAGCCTTCTATTATTATATTGAATGAGAAAATATATTCCAAATGTCTACAAGTATGCGAGCATGCACACTCACACACACACACATATATATAGATAACTGAAAATAGCTATGAGCGTTATTATTTGATTATTTCTAACCTCACCCTAATCCTCGTATATAAAAACTGCTTAAATGTGACTATTTAACTCCAATAAAGGTACTATATAGAACCAACAATCTAAAGCATAGTCCTTCCTTGAGAATCTTAATGATAACAGGCACACACCGAACTAAAAAGGAATGAAAACCTTTGAACCGAAGAAGAAAAATGCTGAATGCCCAACCTAAACTTTGATGGCTAAAAGCATTGAAAGGTCATTAGAAATGCAAGCAAATAACTTTATGAAACTAAGTGAAATTGTATACCTGCTTAAGGTAGCAAATAACTCCAACATTCACTAATTCCCCAACATCACTTTCTGTACTTTGTGAAAGCTTCTCTCCATCTATCCATTCTGTTGTAAGCACCTTCCTTGCAGTGTATTTATGGTATGTCTTTGGCACGACTACCTGTAAAGTAGAAATTTACATAAGCAATGAAATTCTTTGGAACAAATCATTGTGATGATATAATATTATAGAAAAAAAAAACTCGTTTTTGCAGTTTACTCTAAGAATCTACTTTTGATAAAATTGTTCAGAAATAATTACTTGAGGAAGGTCCTTCTTCATCATTTCCGCAAACAATGTTCCATTTTCCCCCTCATTGACATAATCAAGCTCCTCAAAGAAACGTGCAGCCCATTCATCCACCAATCCAACAACATCAATGGAGATCTGAAAAATATTAAGACCCCAACAAAACAAATTAGTTTTGATTCATCCATAAGTGATACCAATACAGAGCACATTCAACCCGTACCTGAGGAAATTTACGAAGAATCATACCAAACTTCCTTATGATAAACAAGTCAATGGTCACTGTCTCAAGAACAAAAGGTCTCTGCACCTTGACAGCTACCAAATCCCCATTTTCTTTTAGCCGGCCCTTGTAGACCTGACCGAGGGATGCTGAGATTAATTATTTAAAAGGTAAGAATATAGGCTGCACGTACTTGGCAAAACTAAGAAATAGGAATCATCATTTCTGAAGTAGTCCCTAATATAACATATTTGATGCAATTTAATATGAGAATTATGTAATTTGAAAATGAACTCCACTAAGATTACCTGCGGCAATAGGAGAAGGAGAAAGCTCAGAGTAGACATTATACCACGGCTGTCCCAACTCCTCTTCAAGAAGAGCCATAGCCACATCATCTGGAAACGAAGGAACCTGCGAATGTAATGTATTAAGAAGCTAATTACTGAGGAGATGGCCCCCTTTGACCCTTTCATCCTTTTTGGTTATGCATTGAAATGAGCAAATACATCCAAGATTCTTTCCTCCTCATTATTGTTTGATTTTTTATTTTTTATTTTTTATTTTTTTTTACTTTACAAAATGCAAAGATGGATTTTGCAAATAACTTAGAATAATTATTATCTTTATGTATATTTTATATTTATAATATTTTAAAATATGCCTCTCCTATTGTAAAGATATTTATAAGGGTTCGACTTCTGAAGCACCACAAGATCTTTTCGGTCAGGATGAAATTACACCTATGGAAGTTTGCCAAGCTGAAGATGTTGAGTTGCTTGTAAACATATAGGTAAAAAAATGCGTCTAATTTATTTATAGTAATATTTTTTGTTTGCATCAGCCAGTATATGATGTATCCAAATCATCACTCCAACTAATCTAGTCATGTTAGACAAGACCACAAAGGGTGGTAACACACTCATCGAGTCGAAACTAAGGTCTTGTTTAAGTTTGAACAATGTCTTGAGGGGGAGGAATTTATAATAACATTTTAATTCTCATTATTACTTTGTTTTGATTTGTGAAATGATGTTTCTTTGTAAATTTATTCAGTGTTTAACTTAATTCACACATAAATAGATATTAGATATAAAAAGCTTTGAAACTATTGTGCCCTTTACAATAAATTACCCAAGTCAAAATAAACTTTTCCTTGGACACATCTAGACACCCTTTAATAAAAGAAGAAACCAAAAAATAAAATAACTTATTGGTGCTTCTTTTGGCTTTTGGTTTTGTTTTTCTTATTTTACTTCTACTTTTTTCTAAATGCCCGTCCTAAGCTCTCAAGTCTCAAGTGTACGTGCTTCTCAAAAATTTACATATAGTGCAAAATGCAAATTAATTCACAAAACTTCCAGACTTGTTTAAAGTGTTATGAAAGAATACATGATTATATTCATTAATGGAGATAGGAGTTAGGAAGGGAACCCTGGATTGAAACAATGAAAAAGAATACCAAACTTACACATAGTTCATTAACATTTTCCAGCATTCTAAATTACTGTAAGGCGGAAAGCTTACAATAGGATTAGATAACCAAACCAGTTGCTAATATATAATTCAAGGAGATCCAAAACAATTATCTCTCACCTTATCACAAAGCTTCTGTAGTTCAACCATGGCAGCTGGAGAGAGTATATCAGGTCGGATGCTTAATGCTTGCCCAAGTTTTATGTATGCTGGACCCAATGATGTAACAATTTCTCTCAATTCTATAGCTCGAGCAACCTCATTCTATACAGAAACAAATTATACAATCTAGATATAATTATGCATTTATTTGAAGAAAACTTTAATCAGAAATAATTACCCAAACACAATTTATAGATAAATACCATATGGTAAAGTTGGGTCATATATGCAGCAGAGATTTTATACATTATTGATAAAGAACACATCCACTTCATGAGAGAACCACAAATCATCTTTTCAGCATAACCAGCTGCTTTGTGATATGGGAATCACAAAAACTAGTATGGTCCGATTAACAGTCTATCCATTTGGATTTACCGCAATATGACTTTGCTACCAGAGAGTCCCCTTTCAGTATCTAAGCATCAATATCATATCCTATTACCATCAAGGGAGGAAAAAACGGCAGTGCTTAAGTAACCTCATACAGTTAGTCCCTTGTTTCACTTTCTCTTTCTTCTCCACAATCCATTTGAAAGAAACAAAGATTTCAATTCTTTTTTGTCAGTGCAGGTTTGAACAAGTTAAATATCTCTTGGACATGAAATGATTTTTTTTCCACTCTGATCAATCTCTCAATATGAAGGGGCAGCATGAAAAATGAATGGGCAGAGTAAATTATATAGAGATGAAGTAAACATCAACAATATTCACACCAAGAAACTATCCCCACATAGATTGTACTAGTAGCATAGCTTAAAAAGGAATTTCCAACACAGTACATTATGAAACATCTAGTTTTGTAATTGCGTCATGTTGAAAAGTCAAAAATTGACTCTCATTTTTACAACCAAGCAAAGATTTTAATCCAGTTCCCAGCAATATTGGGACATCAAGCATACTGTGGAAAGGTATTTTCATGTTCATGAATAAAGTCAAAGTAAGAAACATGACTTGATGTGAAATCAAACAGCATTCTCAATTATAGTTGCAGCCAAAATTGACATAAAAGAATTAGCCTAAGCATGGAAACTTTCCAAGGATCTGAACATTAACCCTGGAAAGATTGAGCACATAATTTCCAGTAAAGCTTTCAAGGCCTCTTCGCGACCTAGGGCATAGAACAATCCTACAAATTATCATAAACTAGACCAACTACTATGCCTGAACTATTTGCGTAAAGGAAGTTTGTTTCCAATGTCTTAGCTAGAGCTAAGAACTTGTTTCATCACTCATTATCACCCTTCAATTGAAAAGGATTTTGTCAATAAAATTCCTCCATAAAACCCATTGAATTATCAATGGACGCAATTCTGATAAGAGAACCAATGTAACCCGATAATTCAACAAAGATAGAGTGCAATCTTACTTCTTTTATCTTGTTATTTATCAGATCCATCGCAAGATGAGAGAGAAAACCTCCAGCAACTGATAATAGTTGAACAACACGAGTTGCAACAGCCCGTGGTCGCTTTCCCCAATATAAAGAAATACTTTCTGGGTCATAGACCAAGGGCAAAAACTCACTGCTCTCATCAACCTGTTAGAGCAGAAAATCTAAATCAATAATGCAAGTGTACAATCACGAGTTGTTCTGATAAGTTTAAAAGCTGGAATGCTAGATGGTGTCATATAGACATCACAGCACATTTGATTTTAACAAATTAAAGCAACTGGAAATTGATACAGCATCTTGTTTTAACTTTTCATCATATGTTATCCCTTTTCCAAGTTTCTCTTTTTTTTTTTTCAAACAATCAGTTATTTAGTATATTACAAGTTTTTTCTCAACCCTATGTTATAACCACTACAGCTCACCAACTTTTCGTAATAAAAACCATTCCAGCCAAAAGGATTTCACAATTTTACCATTCCAGCCAAAAGGATTTCACAATTTTGCACCATAACCACGATTGTGGCTTCCCCCTCCTACTTGCAACCACTATGATCAACAGTCACGATCACAAAATGACCAATTGCTAACAGAGAAAATTACACACACTGTAGATACCCTCTTTTATCTATAGAAACACGACACACTCTAGATTGTCCATTGAACAGGGTAGCAACACTGTCACCAGACAAAAAATTGATAATCAGATTTGTCAATGTTTCTAGTGAATTTTGATCTGCCTAAAATAGTCATTTGGTATTTGAAATCATAATTTTACACAATTGCATTATCTGATGTATCAATTGGTTAAAACTTCAAGGAAAAAAAAAAAAGAAAGAAAGAAAGAAAAGAAAAGCAAGAGGGGAAAAAGTCAATTAGAGCAATACGATGTATGAAGGATTGATATACACGAAACTGTATTAAAAATTTCTTAAGTTCATTGAATCATCTTAATTTATGTTTTAGAAATATAAATTCCTAAGAGGCTTCTAAATACAGGCTATTTATGTATTTAATATTTTTAAAGAAATCTGTGTCAACATAATTGATAATTTCATCTATATAAATATAAAATACTTACAAATAAACGTATCAAAATAATTATGGAACTTCCCCAAGAGTTCTAATTTCTAAGCATTCATAACAGAATAATATGCAACTAGTTAAGATTTTAGAACTGCACGATTCATAGGGAACAACTTAAACTCCTTGAATTCAGAAAGATTATTAAAATAAGTTGTCTATACAAAAACAATTTATTACAAGTAACAACAAGCAGCGAAAACTGAAGAACGCATCAGACTGAATTGCCTAACCTCAACTAAACGGAGCTTGACACTATCATCAGCAAATAATGAATCCTTTAAATTTTGACCACGAAGCCCTCTCATAAGAATCGCCAACTGCTCATTTTCTTCCATTTGTGCCCGAACTCTCTTGATCTCCTGAGAGACATCTTGAATTCTCTGCCATTTCCAAAATAAATCATAATTTCAATACATCATTCCACCATACACATTCCAAACAAAAAAATTGAAAGCTAGCTCATCCCTTGACTAAATTTCAATACGGCGCAGGAAGAAAGTTTTTGCACCAACACAAAAATGTAACAAGTACATCTTGTTTTGTTGAACTCTTTCTACATAAAGATTCCAGATGATTGAATTGCATTCTCTAAACATGACTCACTCACATTAGACTTTTTCATGATCCCTATTGCTTCATGTAGCATGTAATCTGACATGAGAAACAGTTCAGACAAAGAATTCACCAACCACGGATCAACTAAAACAGACAGTTGGGCTTGTTTGGTTGCCTGTTCCACAACCTTCTCTCAAAAAATAACATATTTATATGAACAAACTTTTTCAATATAATTCAATAATAATAATATCAAAAAATTACAACTCATATAAATCAAATCAATACACTTCTTTAACAATATCTCATTCATTGCACTCTATTTAATACACTCACCAAACCTAAAATTCCTATTCACCACCACATCGTTCCCACTATAAAATTCGTGAAAATGAAATATTTACTTTCTTAATATTCATTCTCCTCCAATACGCGCAATTTTGCCACTGAAAAAATGCCGGAGAAGTACATCCAAACAAGCTGAACAATGTAACCATCAACCCTTTATGAAATAGAAATAACTAGCGAAGTGCTAACCATTTCACTGAGCAGATAACATTCAATCAAACCAAAAAATCATTTAGCTTGCACATAAGAAATGGATTAACTTACAGTGGATGTGCCGTTGACCTGCTTGGAATACGGCGTTTTTGGGGGGGTGGCCCCATTAACGACTTTCGTCGGCGGTGGCTTAGTCTCCGACTGTCTAGGCTCCGTCGCAATTGCCTTCACAAGAGAAATTCGCTTCATTCTCGGAATAAAGAGGGGGCCATGTTCCCTTGACCAGCCGCTGCCACTCAAACTTGATGAAGCAAACGCCGAGCGGCGGTATAGTGGATCGATTCCACAGTAGACGACCTTGGCAGCGTCCATGGCGTAACCCTTTTGATTGAAAAATCAAAAGCCCTCTTGAATAGTAATGGGATTTGCAAGTGAGGAGACAGCAGCAGTGTGATTATAAAGAAGAGCAGCTGAATGGAATGGAGACCAGGAGACGTGGAGGAAGGAGAGCAAAGGAAAGCATTTTTGTAAGCATTTGGTGAAATTGGCGCTGTTTCATAGTTGCCGTTCGTTTTTTGTGATGGGGTTTTTTCCTTTCTTTTGGCTATTTTCGATTTTCGAGAACCTAGGATAGCTTTTAGACGCTTGCCTTGATGATCTCGCGTTAACAATGATACAGCAAGATGATCTTAAGTAATTTGAAAATGTTATGCATGTAAACAATACATGTGAATGTCTAGTGTTCAACATGTGAATGTCTTTTTACTATGTTTGCCTTCATCATAAAGATAAAGATAGTAAATAGTAAGGCAACTTTATTAGCTTATAAATATTAACATTATTGTATGAAGTTATATATGGAAAAAAAAAAAGAAAAGGTGAATATAAGTCTTGCACTACCTACACTCCATCTCTCTCTCTCTCTCTCTTAGTTTCATCAAATACTATCTAATTAATCTAATAGCTAATAAGCATATATTCCACAACACGTTATCAGCACGAGCTACGAACGGAGCTCTGCCGGAATTTCTTTAAGGTAATATTTGATCTTTTCAATAATTCTATTATGGCTAACTTGGCAAAGCAGGATTTCAGACCACTGATGGTATCTGGAGATAATTATTTATCTTGGAAAATGGATGTCGAAATCCATTTGGAATCTATGGGTCTAGAAAAAACAATTGAAAAAGACAATCAGGCTTCAAGCCAAGACCGTGCGAAAGCTATGATTTTCATCCGCCGTCATCTTGATGAAGGATTGAAAACACAGTATTTAACGGTCAGAGACCCAATTGAACTCTGGGAGAATTTAGAAAAAAGATATGATCATTTAAGATCAATTAATCTACCTCGAGCCCAGTATGACTGGTTACACTTACGATTCCAGGATTTTAAATCAGTAAATGATTACAATTCTGCTCTGTTTAATATCGTATCACAATTAAGACTGTGTGGTGAAACAGTTACTGATAAACAAATGATAGAGAAGACATTCTCTACATTCCACCCCTCCAATTTGATATTAGCGCAACAATACCGAGCAAATGGTTTACTGAATATTCTGATCTGATTACGTTTTTGTTATTGGCTGAAAAGAATAATGATTTATTATTAAAAAATCATGAGATGAGACCAACTGGCTGTAGTCCATTGCCAGAGACACATGTGACTGAATCTTCTAGCCGTGGTCGTGGCCGAGGTCAGAGACCTCGTGGTCGTGGATATAACCGAGGCCGTGGGAAAAATCATTTCCTCAACAATGTTTATATTAGGCCCACGACAGACACACGTAATCAGAATCAGGGCAACACCAGAGGTGATGTCCAAAAACAGACTTATGAAGAAGCCAAATGCGATAGATGTGGCCTAAAAGGGCACTGGTACAAAAATTGTCGTACCAGAGATCATTGGGTAAAACTCTACCAAGACTCCCAGAGGGAGAAAGGAAAAAGGGTGGTTGAAACAAACCATGTTGACAGAATGAATTCTGAGGAGAATATGCCCAATATCCCAGAATTTTAAGTTGATGATTTATATAATGATTTGGTTTAATTGTTATGTTGTATTATTGTTTTCATTACGCTTTGAACTTCTGTATCTGTCTTTACTTTTGCATGTGTGCTATATTATTGTCTATGTATTGTAATATATTACTTATGTTAAGTCTTGTTTTAATATTAATTATATCTTGTTTTAATTACAGAAAAATGGAGAATTATAAAAGTGATAATATATGTCTTATTGATTGTGCTTCAACGCACACGATACTAAAAGACATAAGGTATTTTTCCAATTTAAAAATGGGAGATACAAACATAAACACAATATGTGGTAGTGCAAAATATTATACAAGAAATTCGCACAGCCAACCTTATTTTCCCAGAGGGAACAAAATTAATTGTGAAAAATGCACTCCTATCTCCCAAGTCTCGAAGAAATTTATTAAGTTTTAAAGATATCCGAGAAAATGGGTATCATCTCGAGACATCGACTTCAGAGAATGTCGAATATTTATTAATTACAAATACCACTCATGGTAAGAAATATGTATTGGAAAAATTACCAGCTTTGTCTTCTGGATTGTATTTTACAAAGATAAATACAACTGAAAATTTTAACTTAGACCACAGGTCTAATATTCCCCAAATAAACTAGATGTTTATTGATGGCCAGATGCCCACTAATGAATATCATCCCAAAATAGGCCAGAGGTATATTGGAAGCCACAGGATTAATGATGAATATATGATATGGCATGATCGCCTACGCCATCCTGGCTCTACGATGATGAGGTGAATTATTACAAATAGTCATGGCCATTCATTAAAGGGACAAAAATTGCTGCAACATAATGATTATATATGTGTTGCTTGCTCCCAAGGAAAATTGATTTCCAAACATTCACCAACAAAAGTGGGAACTGAAAGCCCTAGTTTTCTTGAAAGAATTCAGGGTGATATATGTGGACCTATAGATCCACCATGTGGACCATTTAAATATTTTATAGTGCTAATTGATGCATCAACACGATGGTCCAATGTATCATTATTATCATCTCGCAACCATGCGATTGCAAAATTACTTGCTCAAATTATTAAATTACGAGCATAGTTCCCTGATTATACAATAAAAAAATATCCGACTGGATAATGCTGGTGAATATTCATCCCAGAGGTTTGATGAATACTGCATGTCAATTGGCATAACGGTTGAGCATCTTGTTGCTCATGTCCATACACAGAATGGACTTGCTGAATCGCTTATAAAGCGTTTATAATTAATTGCCAGACCATTATTAATGAGATCTGGATTGCTATTGACAGCTTGGGGGCATGCAATATTACATGCAGCAAAATTGGTGCGGATAAGACCGACACATTATCATGAATACTCCCCTATACAATTACCATTTGGGCATGAACCCAATATATCCCATCTCAGAATATTTGGTTGCGCGGTATATGTCCCGATTGCACCGCCTCAGCGCACAAAGATGGGTCCCCAACGTAGATTGGGAATAAATGTCGGGTATGAATCACCGTCGATTATTCGATATCTCGAACCATTAACTGGTGATTTATTTACTGCGAAATTCAAAGATTGTCATTTTGACGAATCTAATTTCCTGACATTAGGGGGAGATAAAAATCAACCAAAGAAAGAAAAAGAAATCAACTGGAAAACACCATTAGATTTCTTTGATCCTCGTACAAATGATTGTGAACTAGAAGTACAAAGAATTGTACATCTGCAGAATATTGCAAATCAATTGCCGAACGCATTATGCGACTCTAAAAGAGTAACAAAATCTCTTCTACCGGCAGCAAATGTTCCAATCAAAATTAATGTCCCGGAGGGACCAATTACAAGTGCCAAGGATGAACCTACTGCACGCTTGAAGCGTGGTAGACCACAA
Source organism: Hygrophila difformis (assembly GCA_030278955.1). Taxonomy (NCBI): domain Eukaryota; kingdom Viridiplantae; phylum Streptophyta; class Magnoliopsida; order Lamiales; family Acanthaceae; genus Hygrophila; species Hygrophila difformis. The sequence goes on along the minus strand of JAOANR010000015.1, from coordinate 18,074,966 downwards.
GGTTTCAAAGATAAAAATCCTCGAAAGAAAAGAGGATCACAAATCATTGAAAGTGACAAAATTACAGAAAATATTCCAGAGGAAAAAGAAGCTCTTGAAGAGCAAGTAGCACCAGAGGAGCAGGAACTTGCAGCTCCAGAGGAGAATGAACTTGAAAATAATGAAATACTCCCTCCGTCCCATTCCAAATGTCCTACTTACTATTTTCGGATGTCCCATTACAAATGTCTTCTTTCTATAAATAAAAATAATTTTCCCCTCCAACAACTATGTGGACCCCACCATATACTCACAAACCAACTCTACCTTAATTCCCGTGCCCAACAGTAACAAGACACTTGGAGTGGGACGGAGGGAGTATCAATCAATTTTGTCACAAGCAGAAATGTTTGGAATCGAGATGCAATTATCATAGATAATGTATTCTCGTACCACATAGCACTTGACATCATAAATGATGACGAGGATCATGAACCAAAATCGGTTGATCAATGTCGGAAAAGAAAAGATTGGCCAAAATGAAAAGATGCAATCCAATCTGAATTGGATTCCCTGGCTAGACGAAATGTGTTTGGACCGATTGTTAAAATACCAGAAAATATAAAGCCAGTCGGATACAGATGGGTTTTTGTAAGAAAATGAAATGACAAAAATGAAATTATCAGATACAAAGCGACATTAGTCGCCCAAGGGTTTTCACAGAGACCCGAATTTGATTATGATGAAATATATTCCCCCGTAATGGATGGAATAACATTTAGATATCTTATCAGTTTAGCAGTCCATCAAAATCTTGAATTGAGATTGATGGATGTTATTACTGCGTATCTATATGGAAATTTAGATACAAATATCTATATGAAGGTCCCAGAGGGATTAAAAATGTCAGAGACATATAAATCAAATCCGAAACATATATTGTAATACCCGGAAATTTTCCAACATAAAATAAATATAATAAATAAAATAAATACAATAAATAAAGAAATAAATGTAGAGGAAATGAGAAATGGAAATTAAATTGAAAAGGAATCAAAGTTTCGAGAACCCGGGAAGCCGAAGACAATCTAATCGAATAAATGGTTACACGGGGACCCGACACCCATGCACTCAATAACTCGAGTCCAAATATAAATTTAGGTCCGAATAAAATTAAGATAGGAAATCGGAGCCCGAAGATACCCCGGAAATCCGAATCCGGGAACATAGGGGGATAGAAGTCCGAAAGAGAGGAGGAAACGCCCGACGGATCGCACGACCCCGCCCGGACCGAAGTCCAGGCGAAGCCGGCGTGGTGGCCGCGCGGTCGAAGAGGGTGGAGCGCGCCACGGCCGCGCCAAGCGACAGATTCGCCCGTTGCGTGAATCTCTCGCCCGAATCCGGATTTTTCGACTTTCGGTTGAACGTCTCTCGACCCAAGACCCTTGGGGTCAGATTTTGGACGCCCTAGGTCTTAGATATCTATAAATAAGACCTTCTAGGAGCTCCGAATACTTTTACGAAACCCTACAACTTTCTACACATTCGAAACCCTAAATCCGGAGTCGTCGGAGGCACGAAACCAAAGGCGAGACCTGTTGGACGAAATTTCTACAGACCTCCATAGTCGTGATTGTAGAACCCGACGAACGGAGAGGAGAAACGGTGGACTGGAAGCCACGCCTTCGAATAGACGATCCCGGATGTTCATAAACTCTGTAAGTTAACTCTTACATGGTTTTGGGATGAATTAAAACATTCAAAACTAAAAGATTAACAAGAAATCGAAATTCTGTCAATTTATACTTTCTACCGACGCAACAGATTTGATGAATTTTTCCGAACCTTAAAACGAATTCAAACGGAGAAACTTAAAACATGAAAAATGATCCTAAGGCTTAGATCTATATACTGTAAATTTTTGAGAATTTTTAGAGATTATTTGATATGTGAAAACCAACTGAAACCGAGCTGTTTGAATCTAGATCTTGAAATCTTGGACAGAACTTAGGAATGATCTTGATCACGTTTTTGACATAGGATCTAGACTGTTTTAGATCTTTGGACGAACATGAAAGTCGTAGATAATTGTCTTAAGATGATCTCTGTCAAATTTTATCAAATTTGGAGTTGAATTGCTATGGTAGAATTCAAAATCTTTAAACTGTGATACATTAAATTCGGACAGAATTATTCTTCTACGAAAATTGGTGATTTTGACCTGTTTAGGTATCTCGGATTGAAAACGTTAAAACATGAAAGTTGTAGATCTCGATGTTTCTGAGTCAGTCGTGAAATTTTGGAATTTTTGGAATTAAATCTGATTTTAGACGAATTCTAGAGTAAACTGTGGTTTACCGGAAATAAAATCTTGAAATCTTGTTGGAACATGAAATTAGCCTTTAAGGTTTAAATGATTGGGAATTCCTTTGAAATAAAATACACATGGAATACGATGCTTGCCGAAAGGCAATTGAAATATCTTGCTTGCCGAAAGGCAATTGAAATATCCTGCTTGCCGAAAGGCAATTGAAATATCCTGCTTGCCGAAAGGCAATTGAAATATACTGCTTGCCAAAAGGCAATTGAAATATACTGCTTGCCGAAAGGCACTTGAAATATAAAGCTTGCCGAATGGCAATTGAGATAAAAACTTGAAACATGAGACATGAGATATGAAACTAGAAGACTCGAAAAATTGTTCATTATATTTTGAAATTATGTGCTACAATTATGTTGCTTTGCGAATTATATTTATGATCTTATGAAATCTCTATCTTTCAAATTATGCCATTTAATTATTGTTAGATAAATAAGTTAAATGATGTGGAGTTGTGTACATGTTTTCTCAAAATCTAAATAAAGGTTTTGAAACCCCTTAATCATGTTTGTGTTAACTTACTCAGCACGTAGTGCTGACCAAACCATTTTTTTTTCCTACAGAGTATGAAGAATATGCATCATCATATGCATGCACGGGATATTCGGGGAAATATTATTTTATTATTCTAGTCTTAGATATGAATTGCATGAACGGCCCTGTTTAACCCGTGATTAGGCCATGTTGGCCCTATATTTAAATTCCGCTGCATTATATATGTAAATATTATTTTCCGCTGCAACTTTGATGTACTATTTTTAAATTATATATGAATGGGCTGTTTGAGTGTTTTAAATTCTGAAAAACCATAGCCTTGCATCTCTTTAGCGAGCTCGGAGAAACCGTGTCTTGCTAGAGAGGTGTGGCGGTGACATCCCGACCTGGGTGACCAAAAACCGGGGTGTTACTTATATACTCCATCAAATTACAAAAATCCCTATATGGACTGAAACAGTCCGGGCGAACGTGGTATAACCGACTCAGTGAGTCATTGGTACAAGAGGGTTATACAAATGACCCAATCTGTCCATGTATTTTCATTAAGAAAAATGGACAAGGGTTTGTAATCATTGCAGTTTATGTTGATGATCTCAATTTGATTGGAACTCCAGAGGAGCTCCAAAAGGTTGTTGAATACTTGAAAAAGGAGTTTGAAATCAAAGATTTTGGTAAAACCAAATCATGCATTGGTCTGCAAATTGAATATTTAAATAATGGAACTTTTATCCATCAAACAGCTTATACTCAGAGAGTATTAAAGCGATTTTATGTGGATAAAGCACATCCATTGAATACTCCAATGATCGTAAGGTCACTTGATATAAAAAATGATCCGTTTAGACCACAAGAGGAATGTGAACAAATTCTTGGACCAGAGGTCTCATATTTAAGTGCCATAGGTGCTTTAATGTATCTCGCAAACTGCACTAGGCCAGATATATCATTTGCAGTAAATTTATTAGCGATATTTAGTTCATCTCCTACAAGACGACATTGGAATGGAATTAAACATATGTTTCGCTATCTCCAAGGAACTATTGATCTTGGGTTATTTTACCCAAATAATTCTCGACATGAAATAATCGGCTTTGCTGATGCTGGATATTTGTCAGATCCACATAAAGCCAAATCTCAAACTGGCTATGTTTTTACATGTGGTGGTACTGCAATTTCATGGCGATCAATGAAGCAGACTCTAACTGCTACTTCATCAAATCATGCCGAAATTTTAGCTATCCATGAAGCCAGTCGAGAATGTGTATGGTTGCGATCTTTGTTGCACCATATACTGAAAAATTGTGGCATAGCTACAAAAGAAAAAATACCTCCAACAATTCTATACGAAGATAATGCAGCTTGCATAGCACAGTTAAAGGGAGGATATATTAAAGAAGATAGAACAAAACATATTTCACCAAAATTTTTCTTCACTCATGATCTACAGAAAAATGGTGAAATAGATGTGCAACAAATTCTCGTTCAGCTGATAATCTTGCAGATTTCTTTACCAAGGCACTACCAACAGCAACATTCGAGAAGTTGGTGAAAAATATCGGGATGCATCAACTAAAGAATCTCAACTCATGCTTTGATCAGGGGGAGAAGTAAAAATACAAGAATCATGTACTCTTTTTCCTAACTTGGATTTTTTTTCCCATAGGGTTTTTTCCAAGTAAGATTTTAATGAGGCATATTCTTCGTATTAACGACATTCAAGGGGGAGTGTTATGCATGTAAACAAGACATGTGAATGTCTAGTGTTCAACATGTGAATGTCTTTTACTATGTTTGCCTTCATCATAAAGATAGTAAATAGTAAGGCAACTTTATTAGCTTATAAATATTAACATTATTGTATGAAGTTATATATGAAAAAAAAAAAGGTGAATATAAGTCTTGCACTACCTACACTCCATCTCTCTCTCTCTCTCTTTCTCTTAGTTTCATCAAATACTATCTAATTAATCTAATAGCTAATAAGCATATATTCCACAACAGAAAATTATTAATTAGTATATATACACGGTGTCATTTGGGTGCTAAACGTAGAATATTTAGGTATAAAATTTGTTTTATAAGATTGCTCGATCCTCAAAATTATGAGAGAAAATAAGAAACCGGAATTGAATTGCAATTTAACTGTCATATCTCAATATTTTTTTTTTGAGCTGATCATATGAACAAATACAAATCAGAAAGGAAAACAAAGCAACCAAAGGGGACATGGAATAAAATCAAATACGGGGAACCATGCGGACTCATCAGTCATCAAATCCCCAAACACCAGGGGCGGCTAAGCGGTTCTTCCTGACCTATTGCACAAGGTGTCGGTTATATGCACACATGGATTTTCTTAAAACACTCAGAGTTAAGGGCACCTACCCATAAAATTTACAAAAAAATACATGTTGAGGGCACAAAGAAAAGATATGTCCAAAATACTCTTACATTAAACAAATCATAACATGTTGGGGGCACCATATTCATTGTTAGGAACCCAAGTAAAACCCACCAAACCTCACCCAAATCTCCCAAATCCAAACTCACGGCACCGGCAGTCTCACAGAAACCCACCACCATCTTCAACAGCAAGAGCGGCGGCAGTTTGAGGATCATAGAGTTTCAACATCAACAACAAGCCAAAAACCCTTTCCTTAACCTCATTCTAAAATGCTGAAAAATTGTTGACAGAAAACTTTGAATGCAATAATTTTAGAAAGAATAGATTTAAAAATAAGAAAGAGATAGAGTAGGATTAATATTTTACTCAAAACCGCTGCAAGCTTTCGACCTTCTGAGGCGATGGAACAATGTCGGGGCTGGAATCAGCCGTTGAATGCTCAGTGAACACTTCCCAGCAAGTATCGTAAAGCCGTTGAACCAATGCCGGCGGTCTCTTCCGCCACCGATTGTTCTTGTTCGATTCACTGCTCCATGTCCCCTTTCTGCCGCCTTTAGTTTCCGCAATCCCATTTGCATCAAATCAATTCCCATTTGTGGAGATTTGAATCAGTCCTGGATGAGAGTATGATCAGAACCATAATTACACGGAACGAGGTTCGATTCGAAACAGGGAACGGGAATGAAAACGCGGACCGCTAATCTAGGTGAATCAGGGACGATGTATACCATAATTCTTTTTTTTTAACTATTAAATTATATTTAATTTCTAAAAAATTTTAATTAAAATTTTAGATAAAATACAAAACATCACACTTTTGTAAAGAAATTAAATAAGAAACACATAAACAAAAAGTACAAGACTAATGCGGGCCTCTTATAACCCTTTATAAGCAGTAATAATAATAAATAAATAAAAACGTGGAGCCCACTCACAAAACCCTACCCGTCTCTGCCCATTTCCTGATCTCCAATTTGAACAAATAAAAAGGAAATCAGGAACAAACAAAAAACGGTGGCGACGGCAGCGATCTCAGCCCATTTCCTTGTTCTCCAATTTGAACAATTAGAAATGAAATCTGAACCAAACAAAAACGGTGGCGACGGCGGCAAAGGGTACTCCATTCTTCTCTCATCTCTTGTCCTTACAGGCATGGAAAGCCTGAAACTAAAAGCTTGAAGGAATGGCGGCTGGGGGAGCGGGCGACAGATCCAGCGGCAGCGAGAACAAGCAACAAGGAACGACCTGGTGTGTGACCCCACGCGAATCGTTCTGCGATTCGGAACAAACGTTCCGGAATCAGAGAACGGCCAGGTGTTCCGCGTTCTCGGTAACTATGATCAGAACTATGATGGCGGCAGTGGACTACTGCTTTTGTTATTTATTTATTTTAATCACTCCTATGAATCGCTAATTTTTTTGTTTTTTACATCACAGGAAACGCCCATTCATGGCCATTTGTGGCGGAAGTGGTCGGCCAACAGTGGCCGTTTCTGGTGAAGATTGGCCGGTCAAGGATGGTCGTTCAAAAATTTTTTTTTTTTAATAAAACAACAAACGACCATTGGTGGTCGTCTGCATTAAAACGAGAACGACCAGCTCTGGTTGTTTGAATTGAAGACAGAGCGGCCACTCATGGCCGGTCTTTCACTTTTTTGGTTGCCCACAACATAACATTATACTTACTTACTTGTAAGGGTATTTAGGATATTTTAGGTATAACTTGTGTGCCCCTAAAATTAGTTGTGTGTATATATCTGCGGCCTTTTGTAATTAGGGGAGTTAAGGGTATTTAGGATATTTTAGGTGTAACTTGTGTGCCCCTAAAATTAGTTGTGTGTATATATCTGCGGCCATTGCACAAGGGCCCCCAGTTTTTGGGAGCTCATCTTTTTAATTTTTGTATTTTAGAGTAATTTAAAAAAAAAAGATATTTATCCATTTTGGGTCTAAATTTGGATAAATGACTTTTTGGATGATATTTGGGAAATGATTAGGAACAAAGTGAATTTTCATCAAATTATTTTATTATTTAGGCCCATAATTTGGTAAATAATGTAGCTAGAAAATCCATCTTTATACGTTTAAATTTTTTGTTAATATATTGTTAGTTATAAAAATAATTTTTAAAGGGATGAGGATTTGCCTAAACGTCCAAATTCATGCCTTCCACATCTAGGGTTGGGGTTCGATTCCTCATCCGGGCTCGTATCCCTCCCCATTATCCTTTTGTAATTTGTGTGGCATAAGGTCCCACCACCCTTTCTCTACCTTCGGCTCCTCAGAAAAAAAAAGGTGGTTTAGGACTTGATCAAGTGACCAAATCCATAATTTTCAACCTTATGGCTGGGGTATTCAATTCCCAACCTGGCACGCTATTCATTCCTTTATCCGTTTGTAGTATATGTAATATGGGCTTTCACCACCTATTTATCTGGCTTGACCGAAAAAAAAATGTAATTAATTTATTAGATATAATAAGGGGGCCTAAATTTCTTGATTAGAATATGGCCACCGGAAATGATTAATAGACGACTTTGCCAAACACTAAATCCAGTTTTCCTCACATGGGTTGACTTAGAACATAGAAATAAATGCATGAATAGGTGGTTTTTTAACATGTTTTTAGCCTTAAATCTATTTTCTTCTTATTTTTTTCTTGTTTACTGTTCTCAGTTTTAAAACTAGGGTTTTATATTGTTAAATAAATTTTTAATACTTCCTTAGTCTAAAATTTGGTGCTTTCTGTTTATTTATTTTGATAGTCTAGATATTAAATGTTGGAATGTAGATTTAAATTTCTATTTGTTGTAAGTTAGATTCATTTTTGTGTTTGTTCATGCATATATTTAAATTTGAGAAATCCTATAAGAAACTCTGTACGACTAACCTTTGTGCGATGGACTCTTGTCCATTGCACATGACTCATTCGTCGCATAAGAACTCAAATGCATCCAAATACATATTTTAATTTATGTCTACTCTTGCGCGATGGGCCTTATCCATCGCACAAACCTCATCTATTTTAAAAAATCTCAAAAGTTTCTCTGTCTTTTTATATGATGAATACACACATCAGACGATGGACTATCCACATCGTATGAAGATGTGTTCATAGCACAGTGACCATTTTGGAAACAAAAATTGTTTTTAATTATTAGATTTTGCAACACACCCCTGTGCGATGGACCTGTCCATCGCACAAGAATTCGATCCAACAAAGCCTTTATTATGAAAAATTCACTAAGCCCCTTGTGCGATGGGTGAACCTTTGGACGATGGACCAGATGGACATGGTCCATCGTAAGAAGAAGGCCATCACAAAAAAGTATATTTGGTCCAAAAATTTATAATTTTATTTTTCATCCCTTGTGCGATGGGTGCATTTTTGGACGATGGACCATGTCCAATCGCACAAGGTGTCCATTGCACAAAGGCCAATTTTCAGAAAATGTCAAAAATTCTTGTGCGACCATCAGTGGTCTTGGACAATGGGTTTACCCATCGTACAATGTTACTGATCGCACAAAGGTCAAAAAATTTCGGACTTTTCACTCTTTTATTTTTATTTATGTGATTGTGTGAAGCGGGCAACAAGTGGTACGACATACTGTTGTTAGATTAACAACTCTTCACAGAGTTAGTGTTCCCGGAGTGTGTGTGCCATTTAAAGATTCATTAATGTTGCATGGTCTGAACAGTAGTATTTGGACTGGTGCTGGGTTAACATCTCTTTATGGGGCTAGTGTGCTCGGAATGCAGCTACTATTTAGGTTTTTAGTTTTCATTTTTTTTTATCTTAATTTATATCTGAACCTTAGACTACAATGGTATTAGACGATGATGACAGTCTTTTGTGACTGTCATTTGCGTCCAATTTAGTGTCTTAATGATGATATTTTGTTCTTAATTCCATTGATTTTTGATGAATAATCAAAGAGGATTAGAAAAGATGGAAGAAGAATTAAGATTGCAAAGAAGTTGGAAATACATTGAAAATGGCTTGAAATTCTGAGTTTTCTTTGTAAGTCTCGCACGCGATGTTTCTATTGAACTGATCCACGCTTTGTCATGCAGAAGGAAGTTAAGCTGGAAAACAGCAGGAAGTGGAAAGGACATAGCGAGGAAAGAAAAGGAATGGTGCGAGGGCTTGTTTCCGAAATCAGGAAAAGATAAGATTTAAGGAAAATGTGCAGATGCTGAAGTCCACGCGATGATGATTGACATCGCGAGGAAAGGAAGTTTGTGCAAGACGGAAGTTTTATCCGACATGGCGAGAAGCAGAATTCTTTGGAGAAACTGTGAGACCTCGCCTTGTCAAGAAAGATGATTACATTTCTGACTCTCGCTTTGAAGGAACTGGACAAAGCGAGAGGAGAGCTATTCTGATGCGAGCGGTTATCATCCAAGGCAGAAGCAGTTACAACGCCCATCTATGAATAAGACCCTTGGGGGAATCAGCTCAGCAGGCGGGAGATTGAAGAGAATAGCTCGATTTTACTCTCCAGTCCACTTTTTAGAATTTAGTAGGTAGGTTAGGATTTAATTTTCTCTGCAATTTACTCTGATGTTCTTCAGATTTGTAATTTGATTTCGTAGAATTGTAATTCGATTTCGTAGTAGATTCCTTTAAGATTAGCTGTTAGATTAGCTAGAGGATACCCTGGGAGGAGAGTTGCTTTCGGATCGCTTGTTCATCCATCATGACGATCATCATCTAAACTCCGACTCGTTCGCTCATCTTTGCATTATTCTGATAGCAATCAGATTTCCAGGTGTATTCGTTTTTAATTCTTTGTTATTTGAGATACAAGAAGAATGATCGGTTATCAGATTGTGAATTTCTTATCTTTCTGGTTTCTATTTCTATTTCGTAATTCTGTTTCAGCAGAGTATAAACCTCAATTTCATTGTTCAATCTGAATTTTGCATCATATCTTTAATTCGATTTTCGAAGATCATAACACTTCCACATTTTTAATGCGCAAATTGTTCGTTCCAATTACGTAAGAAATTTGGATATTGTAATCGAGTTAGGTATGATCTGGCAGAATTATGAATTCACTCGATTTTCTGTCAATGTTATGTTTACAGATGAGAATCATAAGGTTTAATGTTCAGAACTCTAAAAGGTTCCTAGAGACCCATGCAGTGTTAATCATCGCTTGATAATCTTTGAGAATCAATAGCTTTGAGTTCATGAATTTGGATGCAAAAGATTCTATGTTCATAATTTTCTAAACAGAAATTCCAGAAGGTAGTTATGACAGTTATAAATTCTGATCATTTACTTCGAATAAGGATAAACCCTCGCTTCATCCTAAAAGATGATGCGAGGAAATATCCAGATAGATCTATTATGATAAAGGCTATTCAAATACTCACGCGATGTCAACCTGACAAAGCGAGAGGATCAACCTATAATAGCAATAGACTTGATATCCATTTTGCAGAGTATCAATCATTCACTTTTACTTCTTATACGTATATAACCCCTATCTATAAGTAGGAATTGAGTACCTCGCCGCATTCTTACAGAAACTATAGCGAGGCATTCAGTTCTTTGTATAAACAAAATCTGGGGAACATTCTTTGAATATTAGCTCCCTCCACGCTGTACAGACATAGCGTGCGGAAAATTGGAATGTTCATAGTTTGAAACCCAAAATAGTTACTGCGAGCTATTTTGGACACTTATTTTGCAGAGTTATTTCTCAAATTCTTTTTCTTGGGAAAGTTATTTCCTAATTCTGTCTAGTTTCCAATGTATATTTTGGAAGCATCCTTGCATTTAGATTAAGAGGATTCAGAACCCTCAACGTCTCTTTATATATATAATACTACATATACATATAATATTTTGGGATATTTCCCAGTATATGATGAGTACTCTTACTTCATGATTACAAATTCACAATTCATATGTGCAATACGTGTTATTATTTACACTGGTACGCTGAGAGAGATGATGATATAGGTTTTCTCAATCATTATTTACTCAGGACTGATAAAGAACAAACTTGTTCTTCAGTTGGGCATTTAGTACCTGTCGTTTAAAAGGGAAAGATGTTTCAAAAACCATCTTTTGTCCAAAAAATTAGTAGAGTATCAGGAAGATTAATTTCCGGGGTTCATGGTATTATAGTTATCACTATATGCTATGAGTAGGAGATTAAATATTTCTCCTACAGTCTACTAATCCTGAGTCAAATCACGGATATTTGGAACTGTTTACAGAGATTTCTCGAGCTAAATCGTTTATACAAATCTGAGTAGTCTGGATAAGTCAAGGAATTTGAATAGCAATTTCATCTTGATATACTTACAAGACTATTATTCCTTATGAATACTTGCAGGAATTACTCTGAAGAAATAAGTCCTATGAAAACATTGGATGATAGATTTAAATATTAGCTTTTTCATTTGTTGTAGAGGACATCCAATACAGGATCATAAGATCAGTTTGATCGGGGTAATAAAAAGAACAACTTCAAGTTCAGATGAATATAGTATGATTTAGAAGTGACCTCGAGTTGTCAAAGGCTTAATCTGAGTTTGAAAGAAAAAGATTAAGTGACGATTCTGAAAGCTTTTATCAAAGAAGGAGTCTGACAGATCATTCTGTGATGATAGTATTCCATGATTTCAGAGCTTAGAATGTCATGACACTGAATCATAAGTACCTGTCTTGGGAAGTGATTAAAGACATGAAGATTTGATTAAGTTGTGTAAAGGATTTTTCTATCTCAATGAACTTTCATTATGTTTTAGCCAATGAAGTATGATAATCTCATCATATTCTTATTTCATTTGATTTGGTCTGTAACATCTTAAACACGTGAATAAGATCATTATGTTCTACATCATTTTAATTGTTTTCTTTACTACATTTACAGCTTTAAGCATTTACATTTTAGTAGTATTCTTTAGTAATCATCATTACAACATCCTTAAATCAAGAATAGAGACAGATTCTAAAGCTAATAATTCTATAAAAAACTCTTCTATCGTGTAACTCTCTTTTGAACGATCCCGACAATTTAAATAAATATTGCAGCTTGATACCGTGCGCTTTCGGTAGGAAAAATTAGGCAAGCTTTTTAACAGCCCTATATGAATTATAGTGTAAAGGCTGTCGGGGGGCATTGCAGCGGGGTTTTACCTCAAAGCTTCATGGCGCCGTTGCCGGGGAGGGTGTAGCGTTATGAATTTTAGAACTGTAGATACTCTTGGTTTAATTGTAATTATTTACTTTACATTATAATAAATTCATAAATTCTTTCATTTTGTTCACAGAGAAGCCTCAACAGTTTATGAGCGAGAGAATAACTCGATCTTCAAGACCACCTTTGCTTCCTTTTAATTGTGAACTTGAGAGAACAGCAAGGCTGATCAGAGCAAGTGCAAGAAGGAGACAGAGAGATCTTGCAGAAGGAAATCTTTCAACCATAACAAGGATGGCTAACAATGGACAGAATGACGGACCTGGAAACTTACCAAATGGACAACCAGATAATCAGCAAAATATTCCACTTCGAGGACCTTTTCAAGCACCACAAAGAGCTGCTGCACCACAATTTATTCATCAACACTATTTTCCACCAAATTTTGCTAATCCTGTTCCGAACCCTCAAGAAGAGCAATATCAACCATGGCAACCTAATGTCGATCAATATTTGGCTGGGACGGATGAGGAGGTTGATATACCACCTGGTATATTGAACCTAGCATCTTCTAGAGCTTTTTATGGAATGAGTGCTGAAGATCCACATTTACATCTCAAGAAGTTTGTTGAACTAAGTAAGACAGTGAAGAAAGGAAGAGCTTCAAGGGAAACCATTCAGTTGGCTATGTTTCCATTCTCTTTGGATGGCTCAGCTAAAGAATGGTATGATTCATTAAATGCTCAACAGAAGGCTACATGGCCAGAATTAGTCAGGAATTTCCTACTCAAGTATTTTCCTGAAAGCAAGGTTGACGAATGGGTAGACAAGATCTCTAGTTTCAAGATGAGAAAAGGGGAATCTCTTAAGGATGCCTGGGACAGATTCTTCGACATGCTCAAGAGATGCCCACAACATGGTATAACTGAAAGAAGGCTATTGAAGATTTTCTTCACCGGACTCACTCACACTTGGCAGATGATGATCAATGCCACTGGAGGGGAACAATTACTTCAAATGCCACTTGATAGAGCGTGGTCAACAATAGATACCATGACAGCCAGCAGGGCAGTCCTCCAGGACGATGATCCACCATCTCCTACCAGAAAAAGTCTTGTCATCCATACAGATAAAAATGAAGAGAAATTTGCAGCACTCACCAAGCAGATTGCTGATCTACAGTTAGCTCAGCAAGCAAATCAACAGGCTCAGCATCAACAACAGCAACCAGTAATGATCCTTCAACCTGCTCCAATGGAACCAGTGTATCAGTGCGGAATTTGCTCAGGGCCACATCACAATGATCAGTGTCCACAAATTCAGGAAGCCCCAAAGCAAGATGAGAGCTGCAACTACACCGGATTTCAGAACAAACATCCGAATCTGAGCTATGGTAATACTCAGAACGCACAAAATGCACATCTTCTGAACCCACAGCAACCAAATCAGCAGCAGTTTCGTCCTCCACAACCATTTTATCCACAACAACAGATGTACCCACAGAGACCTTTCCAACAGGTGAACCAACAGAATAGGCCGTTTGGACAGTTTGCACCAGTCCCGGTGAACTTTCCACAACAACCTTATCCTGTTGCTCAAGATAATACTTACTCTTTAAAGGTGGAAAATGCTCTGAAGGAGTTCATTGTTAAGCAGACAGAGACGAATAACCAACTGCAGGCTTCAATCAAGAATGTTGAGAATTCAGTAACAGAGATGGCCAAATTACTACAGCAGAGAGAAAAAGGAAAATTACCAAGTTCTTCTGAAACAAACCCACAATGTAAGGCAGTTACATTGAGTGGAGGAAAAGAGGTTGTTGATCCTGAATTTGAAAAGAAAAGAGATAAGTTGCTGCAGCAGAAAAAGTTCAAGGATGTTCAAACAATGGAAGAAGATGATCACCCTGAACAGAGACAGATACTTGAGGATAAGGGTTTGGAAAAGAATGTCTCAGGATATTCCTTTCCTAAGGAAAAAGAGGGAGGTAATGATAATCCTAACTCTACAGGTAACAAAAAGGATTCACTGGATGAACACATGCCCAGGATACCATATCCTGGGAGACTCAAAAATGATCTTCAAGAAATTAAATTTAAGAAATTTCTTGAAAAGATTAAGGCCATTGAAATATCAATCCCTTTGGTTGAATTAATTGCTGAAATGCCCACTTACGCTAAGTTTCTGAAAGAATTAATTTCAGGGAAAAGAAGTGCAGGAGAGCAGCACATGGTGGTCTTAAATCAAAATTGTAGCTTGGTTCTTCAGCAAAGGATTCCTCCAAAGCTTGAAGATCCAGGGAGTTTCACTTTACCTCTGATTATCAACTGTAAAGAAGCTGGGCGAGGACTCTGTGACTTAGGAAGCAGCATCAATGTAATGCCACTTGCTATGGCGAGACGTTTGGATTTGGGAAAGATGAGGCCAGTCAATATGACCCTCTTCTTTGCTGATCAATCGAGCACCAGACCAGAAGGGATTATTGAAGATGTCATAGTAAAGACAGGAGGCCTTTGTTTTCCAGCTGACTTTGTCATTCTTGATATCGACGAAAATGTCAGAATTCCTATCATATTAGGGAGGCCTTTTCTGGTGACTGCGGGAGCCATGATTGATGCAAAGAATGGCATAGTGAAGCTTCATGTTGATAACCAGGAGGTCACTTTTGACATGATGAAGATGTCAACATATCCTTTTAACGCTTTTGAAACCAATGTAGCGGGGAAGGAATTAGAAGATAGTACTATGGAGGGGGGAAATCTTTTTGATTACTATAATCTCTTTACCACTGATGTAATTGAGAACAATCTCACCCCACTCACAAATGCTAAAGATGCTACTTTTGCTTACTTGTGTGCGGTTAGATTCGCTGATCCTGAGACTGGTGAAATCAAGGATGGATCAGAAAGTGAGGATATGCCATCTTCAGAGCAATCTGAGGATGACATTGATAAAACAGACCCTTCTGAGGAAGGATCTGATTTAAAGATGGAAGTGCAAACTCGAAGCAGATTAACTCCATCAATAGAGAACCCACCTGAGCTTGAGCTTAAAGTATTGCCAGAACATCTTAAGTATGCCTTTTTGGCAGACAAAAAGAAGCTTCCGGTAATAATTTCATCCAAATTGAGTGAAGAACAAGAACAAGCTCTAGTAGGTACTCTTAAAAATCATATTCAGGCAATTGCTTGGACTATAGCAGATATCAAAGGCATCAGTCCACACATTTGTATGCATAGGATTCTAATGGAGGATGAATACAAACCGTCCAGACAACCACAAAGGAGGTTAAACCCACCAATGCAGGAAGTTGTCAAGAAGGAGGTAATCAAGCTACTTGATGCAGGTATAATCTATCCTATCTCTGATAGTAAATGGGTGAGTCCAACACAAGTTGTACCCAAAAAGGGTGGGATTTGTATTGTGACAAATGAACATGGTGATGAAGTAGCAACAAGACCAGTAACTGGTTGGAGAGTTTGCATTGACTATAGAAAATTAAACACTGCCACAAGAAAAGATCATTTTCCTTTACCGTTCATTGATCAAATGTTAGAAAGATTGTCAGGTAAACCATTTTACAGTTTTCTAGATGGTTATTCAGGTTATAATCAAATAGTTATTGCTAGTGAAGATCATGAGAAAACAACTTTTACATGCCCATATGGAACATTTGCTTATAGAAGAATGCCTTTTGGATTATGTAATGCTCCTGCTACATTTCAAAGATGCATGATGAGTATTTTCTCTGATTTTATTGAAAAATGCATTGAAGTGTTTATGGATGATTTTACTGTTCATGGAACTGACTTTGAAGATTCTTTAAAAAATTTGTCAAAAATTTTGCAGAGATGTGAGGACACTAACTTAGTTCTTAACTGGGAAAAGTGTCATTTCATGGTTCAGGAAGGAATTGTCCTGGGACACAAAGTATCTAGAGCAGGAATAGAAGTAGATAAGGCTAAGGTTTCTGTAATAGCAAATTTACCACCACCTAAAACAATTAAGGCAGTAAGGAGTTTTCTTGGTCATGCTGGTTTTTATAGAAGGTTTATTAAGGACTTTTCTAAGATAGCAAGACCCTTGTGTAATCTTCTTCATAAGGATGTGACATTTAGCTTTGATGAAGACTGCTTAACAGCTTTTAAGACTTTGAAGGAGAAATTAATCACTGCACCTATAGTTCAGTCTCCTGATTGGAGTCTACCTTTTGAGCTTATGTGCGATGGAAGTGAGAATGCAGTAGGAGCAGTTTTGGGGCAACACAAAGAAGGCAAACATCATGTTATCTATTATGCTAGCCATACTCTTAATGATGCTCAGATAAACTACACTACTACAGAAAAAGGAAATGTATGCTGTAGTCTTTGCCTTTGATAAGTTCAGACAGTATCTTATTGGAGCCCAAACTATAGTTTACACAGATCATTCTGCATTACGATATCTTTTCTCAAAGCAAGAAGCCAAACCGAGGCTGATAAGATGGGTTTTACTTCTACAAGAATTTGACATTATTATCAAGGATAGAAAAGGAAAAGATAATGGAGTAGCAGACCACCTCTCTAGATTGGAGGAGAAAACAGAGAAGAAGGAAGTTGTAAATGATAAATTTCCAGATGAACAATTGTATGCTTTGCAGTTGCATCAATTTGATTGTCCTTGGTTTTCAGATTTTGCTAATTATCTAGCTTGCAAGATTGTCCCAAAGTTTAAAGACTCTCATCAGAAGTCAAGGTTTTTCAGAGAAATTCAGAAATACTATTGGGATGACCCCTTTTTATTCAAGTTTTGTTCAGACCAGGTTATTAGGCGCTGTGTTCATGAAAAAGAAGGTTTCCAAATTGTTAGAAAGTGTCATGAGAACCCTTTAGGAGGCCATCATGGTCCTGCTAGGACTGCTAGAAAAGTTCTAGACTGTGGGTTTTACTGGCCAACTATCTTTTTGGATTCTCAGAAACTTATAAAGATGTGTGACAGATGTCAAAGATTGGGAAACATTTCAATGAGAGAAGAAATGCCTCAAAAAGGGATTTTAGAAGTAGAGATATTTGATGTCTGGGGAATTGATTTTATGGGACCATTTCCCCCATCTTTTGGTAATCATTATATTCTAGTAGCCGTTGATTATGTTTCAAAATGGGTAGAAGCAGTAGCCTTACCCAATAATGAAGCTAAACAAGTTACTAAATTTCTACAGAAAAATATTTTTACCAGGTTTGGAGCCCCTCGTGCCATTATATCTGATGGAAGATCTCACTTTGTGAATAAACTCTTTGAGAAATTACTGAAGCAGTATGGTGTTCATCATAAAGTTGGATCACCATATCATCCTCAGACAAGTGGACAGGTGGAGGTATCTAATAAGGAAATTAAGCACATTCTACAAGCTTCTGTGAACATTACAAGAAGAGACTGGTCAAAGAAGTTAGATGATGCTTTATGGGCTTACAGAACTGCTTTTAAAACTCCTATAGGAATGTCTCCCTACAGATTAGTTTTTGGAAAAGCATGTCATCTCCCAGTTGAGCTAGAACATAGAGCATATTGGGCCATTAAAATGCTCAACATGGATTTTCAGTCAGGACAAGATAAGAGGAAGTTTGATCTGTCTAAACTGGAAGAGATGAGACTGGAAGCATATGAAAGCAGCAAGATTTATAAAGATTGAACTAAGAAAATTCATGATTCAAAAATTAAACATAAAGAATTTTCTGTTGGTCAAATGGTTTTGCTTTATAATTCTCGTTTGAAATTATTTCCAGGTAAGCTCAGATCAAGGTGGACAGGACCATTTCCTATTGTAGCTGTTCATGACAATGGCTCAGTTACAATTATGCTCAATGAAGGAGAAAAGACTGTAAATGGACACAGGCTAAAGGAATATATTGGCCAACAAGATCTAAATATCCAAACTGAATATTTGGATAATCCTTAGTTTTCTGTTTTCTGGAAAAAAAAAAAAATATAGGGGTGGATACTACCCAGGTTAACTGAGTAGTATTCCCCTTTTCTTTAGATTTATTTTTCATCTCTAATTCTTTTATTCTTTATTTTCAGGAATTCGAGAAATGAAGCTGTGATGGAATGAAGGAGAATGAGACAAGAATCTTCAAACAGGTTTTTGAGTATTAAGTGTTTGGAAAATGAAGTATGAATGGATCCTGAGGCCACGCTTTTGTAATTTTGTCAAAGCGTGAGTTAAAAATGAATTACTCTTACTCACGCTTTGTAAAAGTTATGATGCGAGGTGATCAGTTCAAATTTTTATTCTGTCAAAATGATAATTTGTTAAGGAATAAGAGTTTGATGTCTACGCTTTGTCGAAAAACAAAGCGAGACTATTTTACTCTGGGAATTGTACAAGAATTTTTCTCGCGTTGTAATTAACAAAGCGAGAAAGGATTTTTATACCCACGCAATGACAATCGACAAAGCGAGAGTCTGGGAATTTTGAACGGATAGATTTTCAAACTTCTCAAAGACTAAAATACCCTTTTCAGACTCTTCTTCTTCTCGTACACCAACCATCACGTCGTTTCAACCGCCAGTAATTATCGCAGAATTTAGTTTTTCTGCTATAAAATCTAGTCGAATCCTCCTCTTCTTTCATCTCAAACATTTCCATCCTGAGAAATTATCCTAAAACCATATTCAAAAGATAGAATGGCCGCAGCAGCTCCAAATGCTAGAACATCCATTCTAGACATTCCTGAAGAAATCTTGGGAGATATTCTCTCAAGGTTGGGAAGAGAAGAGATGAAGGATGTAGCCAGGTTAGCCCCAACCTGCAAAAAGTTCGCCAGAGCAAGTATGGCGCCTATAGTATGGAGGAGAGCAAATGTGGAGAGGCGGATGACTGCAGAGAGGACACTTGACTCTCATTACATCCGAATACTTCGAAGATGCAGAGAGGCGGGAAACTTCATGCTGAAACTGGAACCTGACTCTCGAGATTCTGCAATACAGGGCTCAAGGAAGCCGCTTTTGAAGTCCTTAAGCCTGGAATCGATGACAACCATCACCCCTCAATCTTTATTAAGGCCTTCATTCTTTTGAGTTTGGAGAGCCTTGAGGAAATTGATGAGGGATTGTATCTTCTCGGATCAATCCTTAAAGATGAAGATCATATCCGCAAGATTGAGGCGAAGATCAGCAAGCTATTCAATGAAAGCGAAGAGGAGCCTAATCCTTTTAGGGGACAAGGACATCGCGAGTACTGTGATTATTTAGCGCCACACAGTAGGGACTTAGTTAGGGAACCTCCACACTTTAACTATGGTGCCACAAACATTGATTGTTTGTGTTGTGAGGTTACTAGTTTAATTAGGAGATTAAGAGAAAATTTTAATGAGCATGTAATGGAATCTGAGTCAGAATTAGAAACTGATTCAGATTCAAACTGATCGATTATGTAATCTCTTAATTTGTATCTAAATACTAAGCCCTTTGGTGTTGCTATATATATACTCCTCGCTTCATTTTTATTAAAAGGAAATAACTTGATTGATCTTATCCTTTACATTAGATTTTTATCTGCCCTTTTAAAAAAAAAAATTTCAAAATAGGTTATTTTAGGCTTAATCATTACTCCCTGCAGAGACAAGATTTACTATCTTGACCCCTGTAGCCCTTAGATAAAAATAGGCGTCTCTGTCCTTGCAGTCATTCCTCTCAGTTGTCATTTCAAAAATTTTCATCAGATTCTCTTCTCTTATTCAAGAAGAAATCGCCATACACCATTTTTATCACTCTCAACCATTCTCATAAGCAAGATCATGGCCGAGAACAATCCGTAAGCAATCTCGTTCATCCTTTCTTTCTTTTATTTTTAGTTCTATTTTGCATAGTTTGTTGTCAGATTGCATTTCTAGACCTAGGGTTCATGATTCTATATTTTTCAGGGAATGGCTGTAGAAAACGGAAACATTAATCATTTAAGATTCCTCATAACTAAGAGCCGTTTCTTTACACTCATTAATCCAGAGAATTGTTTTTTGAAATCTTTAGTTTGTAACTGATGCATTATCCATATGAGACTTTGGAACTTCATATTAGGAATGAAACTCCCATTTCGAATATTCTGGTTCCATCATAAAAGTATTCCCCTGTATTCCTTATCATATTATTTTCTGGAAACAGAAATGCTAGGAATCCACAGCGCATTGGGACTCAAATATCCCATTTACCCACTGAGTTGTTGGGGGATATTCTATCAAGAATCGGAAAGGACAATGTTAGAGAGCTCTTCAGGATAGCAGAAGTCTCTCCATCATTTTACCAAGCAAGCAAAACTCATCTTGTATACAAGAGAGTGGACTTGGAATCATGTATGAGATGGAGAGAGGACGTTTATCCGGACAACCAGAAAAGATTCATTCGAGAGTGTCAAAATGCAGGGAATTTCATGTTCAACATTGAACCTGCATTAAAGGCATTTGTGGAGGAAAAAGATGAGAAGAAGGCATATGAAATCCTCAAGCCAGGACTAGATGATGGGCATGAACCTACTATCCTGCTCAGAACGATGCTCCTATTAACAAAACAAGAGGATAAGTGGATTGAAGAAGGACTAGAGTTGGTCCAAACAGTAGCTTCTAATGTTTTAGAAGTGGTTTTCATCAAAATCTATCTTTTTCATTGGTTCACCCATATTCCTCAACTTCCAAATCCTTTTCTAGGGCAGCCAGAGATGAGCTACTGTAAGGATCACACCTTGCAGGTTCGAGTCTTACTACCACCACACATCAGGATGGACTGTATCCCTTGTCAATTCTTTGACATGGTGAGGCAGTTTAGACTGTATTGTGGTGAAGTGTTTCCTGATGAGTTTATGTGGACCGACTCCGACGATGAGGAAATTGACCCCTGAGCAGTTAGAGCTAGGAATTCTATAGTATTACATATGTTTGTAATTCCTGGATATTCTGATGTATTTCGGATCATTTGGACTTCATATATTACAATTCTCCTACTTTCTATTTTGTATGATCAGTTTCTTTACTTAATTCAAACATGAATTAAAGATGAAATTGGAAGTTTCTCTTAAAACTGAGAATGTTATCAAGGGAGTTTGTATCAGAGGAAACTTAGATCAAACACTCCACTGAATATTCTTCAGATTAAAAGAGGAAGTAAAATCAGGAAATGAGATGGAAGAATTAGTAATCTTTAAATAAATAAGTTAAGGGTAGATTTTTGTTAGGCATTAAGATGAATTTGGTAAAGAAGATTTAATCAGACTTAATATAAAATTTAGAAGTCTTAATCCTTTTCAATAACCACCCCTCGCTTTATTCAAATTTTGTTGTTTTAGTTCTTTAACTCAATTTTTTTTAAATCAATAACCAGACTCGCCGATGTGGCAGGTCTAGAATGAGTGAGTACACTCTAAGTACTTGAGTACCCTACTTTCTATTCCTTAACTAGGCCAGCCCATTATTTTATATAAGACATATAACCTCCTTATCTTTTCAAATCATTTTCATATCTTTTCATATTCTCTCTCGAGAAGAAACCGCCATTTTTAAAGTTCTTCTTCTTCCTCTATTTGCAAAACTCTTCTTCAGAAACACTCAGCTTCAGAAACAATCCTAATGGCGAGCAACAACCCGTAAGCTCTCCGTTCATTTTTCATCGCATTTCTTCCTGATGTTTAAAGTTGTTACATTCTGCATTATAATGTTTTTACTCATACTAGGGTTTAAGTTTTTCATCCACTCTCGTTTTTCCCTAATTAAAACTTGGAGTATAATTTCAACTGATTCTTCTTCTTTAAAATTCGATTAAATAACAGTGAGGAGCAGCCTTCTGAGTTCTCTGCTTTACACCTGACTGATCTTCCATTGGATGTCCTTGGGGAGATTCTGTCACGAGTAGGGCAGAGCAGCTTTGAAGATCTGCTCAAGTGCAAACAAATCTGTTCAACATTCACAATAGCCTCAGAATATCCTATTGTCCTCCGGAGATTTAATGTACAGGATCTAGCCTTTAAAAGAATCTCTAATGAATCCACTGGTAAAATCAAATTTCTAGATGCCTATAGAGAGGCTAAGCATCATATTCTGAACTTACCCAAGGCCTTGGAATTGTTTACACAAGGGAAAGGATTCAAGGCATTTCAGATCCTGGATGAAGGAATAGAAGATAACTTTAAGATTTCCCAATATTTTAAAGCTTTATGTTGCCTAAGTAAAAGTTCTAGGGAAGAGATAGATGCTGGACTTCGCTTAATTAGTCCAATCTTAAGGGATAGATTAAACAGTTATGAATTTAGATATAATCTTCTTACCCTAGTTTCAGAATGGGAATATGTCCCGAATCCATTTTTAGGGCAGAAAAATAGGGAATTCTGTGTTGTAGAAGTTCGTGATCAGGAAACCTTCCATAAGCCATCATACTATACAGCCGATCAGGTCTGCTATCTCTGCTGTGACACAAAAAGAGCCATAGCTAACTTTAGGATGGCAGCAGAGGAAAACTGTGATAATTATAGCATTAATGAATAAGCTTTTGGACAAAGGAGAAAGAGATTGATGTATGTGACATGTCTTCTAATTTTTGACTTTGAAACTGTCACTAGATCAGATATTTTGTACAATGTAATGTAGCCTGATTTTGATAATAAAATCTAATCTCATTGCTACATAAATGTTGAGTTCAACTCTGAATTCTGTGTTCTTTCTCCTTTTCTTTTCAGAAATGTCGAAAACCCTCAACTCTTGGAAACTCAATTACTTGATTTACCAATTGAGTTACTGGGAGATATTCTGTCAAGACTAGGAATGGAAAGCATAAAGGCACTTTTCAGAGCGTCCGAAACTTCTAAGCAATTTCTCTCAGCAAGCAGGTCATCGTTAGCTCTAAAGAGAGCTAATTTGGAAACTTGTGCTGTTTGGAGAGGAGATGCTTACCCAAGTAACCAAGTCAGATTCATTAAAAGATGTTAGGATGCAGGCAATTATATGTTTAATATTGTGCCTGCATTGATAGCCTTTGTCGAGGATAAAAATGAGGAAAAAGCTTATGAAATTCTTATGCCCGGTTTAGATGATAAACACAAACCAACCACTTTCATAAGATCCTTTCTTCTGCTTTCCAAACAAGATCCGCAGCTGGATGAGGAAGGAATTCAATTGATCAAATCTGTGACTCAAGATCCTTTTGAACTTCTATTCTTAAAAATGAGTGTTCTCCACTGGCTCCTTTATGGTGAAAAGTTCCCAAACCCATTCCTTGATCAAGAGGAAAGGAGTTTTTGTAAGAATCACTCTATCCAAGAGCGACAGCAATTACCTTTTAATGAAAGGATGGAGTGTATTCCTTGTGAACTGTTTGATTATGTCAAGCAATACAAAAGAGCAAGTGGCGAACTAGGCATATTATTTGAATGGGAGCAATGGAACAATGCAGAAGAAGATCAGAATGAAGAAGAACTACTAGAATTAGAATAATCTAGAAATCAAGTGATTGATATTTTCTTTGCTTGTATCTTTTGTGTTTTTGTCTTGGGACAGAGAATTATGTGGATGATTCAAAGCTGTACATCCCTTTTTTTTTCCATTAATGAATTGCATTCTCTAGTTTTTAATTCTATTTTTGTTTTTAACTTTATTCAGCTATGAAATTGGAACTTCATCAAAGCAACCAAGGACTTCAATAGAGAAATCTGGATCGGGGGAAACTCAGATCACAGATCTTCCCTATGAGATTCTTGGAAACATTTTATCAAGATTGGCATTTGACCACCTTGAGACTGTCTTTAATTGTAAACTAGTTTGCAAAGAGCTCGAAAAAGCTACTCATCATCCTTTAGTCTTGAAAAAGGCTTCTCTTGAAGACTTTACAGCATGGGGATGGGGAACTTTTGAAGAGACACAAAGCATTTTCCTTGGAACCTGCAAGAATGCAGGAAATTGGATGTACCAGTTACATGAGGCATTGCGTTTGTTCGTTAAAGACAAGAATGAACAAGCAGCATTTGAACTCTTAAAACCTGCAATTACTGATAATCACCCCCCATCCATCTATGTAAAAGCTCTTATGCTCTTAAGTAAGGATGAAAGGGAAGAGCAAGAGAAGGGAATTTGGCTCTTCGCTCCTCTGTGCAAGAATAGACGAAGACTCAAGGATCTTCGACTTCAAGTCAGAGGGTGGTTATCGAGTTATGAGGAATTCATCTCACCTTTTCAAGGACAACCCAAGAAGAGACTTTGTGACCTTAGGAGCTATTATGATAATAATCATGGTCCCTCAAGGAATACCTATGGAGTCGTGTCAATTTACTGTATGAGGTGCTTAGTTTCTGAGCATTGTAATCTGTTTCAAAGATTTGGAATTGAGGCAGAGACACCTCCTCATTTGTAATTGATAGGTTGAATGTCATAAGAAACACTATGCTTTGTAGTTCCATATTTTGAATCTGATGAATTATATGTTTTGCTTTTGATTAATGATGTTATGAATTCGAATTTCCCGATTAAATTAGACTCAGTCAGCATTGAAATCTTCACATTTAGAGCAAATCTCTAAATGTGAGTATGGTGACACTAATTTACCAGTTGTTCTTGTTTCTTAAGGATTCATAAGATGACCTATGAAGAACTTCAAGCTCGAAATATAGAATCGGATAAGAAAGAGAAATCCTTCTTGGCAAAGACGAGAACGGTTAACATGGTAGAAACTATTCGGAGAAGTGGTGGATGGACAGCAATGCAAATTTCACCTCCAGACTTTTATATCAATCCATTTATGCTTCAACATATACCAGATAAGGAAAAGGAGTCATTGAGGATTGATTTAGAAGAAGCATTCTGGAATAAGATGAATAGGTTTTGGGATGATCAAATGATAATTCTGATCAATGATAGGCATCTGCCTAATGAAATCAGACTGGAAAGAATTTTGGAAAGGGAAAGGAAGTGCATGGCTGAGTGGAATCAGGAGTGCTACAGAATTATCAATCCAA
Organism: Hygrophila difformis; assembly: GCA_030278955.1. NCBI lineage: Eukaryota > Viridiplantae > Streptophyta > Magnoliopsida > Lamiales > Acanthaceae > Hygrophila > Hygrophila difformis. The sequence goes on along the minus strand of JAOANR010000015.1, from coordinate 18,049,578 downwards.
AAGACCAGACAGGGCTGGAGTTGGATTACTTTGATCCTCAACCACTACCAAAATATGTGAAGCGACTCACCAAATATTGCTGCAAACTTAATGAAATCCGAAATGCTAGAGTCTATGATGCTCAGCAGGCACTCCCTGCATACATGTCTCCAACATTCCTGAACAAGAAGGGACCCGTTGAACAGAATTTCTTAACAAACCTGGCCCTAGATAGGATTATTGACGCTCGGATCAATTTAAGGCATGACCTCGAGCCTTATTTCAAGAAAGCTAAACAAGGTCAGGCGGTATGGAAAGATGTCCTTAGAATTATTCAGGAAGCTAGAAACAGCTGGATCAGGTATATGAATAAATGGTCAAAAGGGGAAGATCTAAGGAAAAGGATTCTTAAACCAGGGTTGGTAAGGAAACCTGATGAGGAATTTCCTTTGGAGGAGTTTGCTGATTTGATGCCAGAACAACAAGCATGGATTAAGGATGCAGAGAAGAGAGAAGCTGAGAGATCAGGCAAAAACAGGAAGCAGAGATCAGATGCAAAACAGACACCACAAAATATAGTAAGGAATATTTTCAGAGAATCAGTTGTTAATGAAGGACTGGAACCTGTAGCGAATTTCAGAAAAGTTTCAGCTCCATCAATAACACCAGCAGATGCAGATCTACTCATTACAGATAGACCCAATAAGATCATGAAGAGATTACCTCCAACTCTCCAACAGGAAGTTCATGGATATGTCCAGGAGAGGAAGAAAGAATTCATCGAGAAGTATGTCAGGTATGATGCTATGTGCAGGGAAAATGCATACAAGGAGCACAGACCCTACACTGATCAAACACAAGGAAGAATTCAGCAGGTAATTATTGATGATTGGGATGCATGGAATGAGAAATATCTGAATAGAAAGGGAATGAATATCATGCTGAAGGGATTAGGCAAGAATTTCTATATTAAGAAGCACGATTCAGATGAAGACAGTACAGATGATGAGCAAAGAATTGAGAGGATGAGAGTAGTTGATGAGGTTACAACTATTTTGGGAGAAAAGAATGAGGAAAATGATGAAATCCATCCGATTCTGCAAGAGAGTATGGATTGCTATTATGCAAACAAACGAAAGGCAGATCGTGAATGGGAGGAACTCATGAGAACTCAAGACAAGAAAGGTAAAAAGAAAATACCCACCAAAAAGAGGAAGTCACACAATCTCAGTTCGAGCACTTCAGATGAAGTACCAATAGCTAAGAAAAGGACTGGGAGGAAGGTGGAGACAAGCAGGTCTGAGAAAGCTAGCCAAATTCCAAAGAAAAGGAAAAATGAAGATGAGCTAGCAACCAAAGGAATTCTGGATGTGACAAAAGACTTGATGGATGAAGATGTTGAGATTCTACAATCAGCTCAAGAAAAGAAAGAAGTTGTTACCTACAAAAGGAGAGGAAGGTTACCTTCTGAGCAGAAGGAAACCAACCCTGAAGAATTTAAGCAGCAAGGGTCTTCTCTTGAGAATGTAGAACAATTGGGAATCATTCCTGAGAAAGAAAAGCAACAAGAAAAAGAACCTGAAAAGCCAGTTAAAAAGTTCAGGATAAAGATGAAGGCTAGAAAGCCTAAGTATGTGGTACCTGACACCAGCTCTGAAGAAGAAAAAGTCGAACCAACTCTAGGGATAGTTCCCTACACAGAGAGGTTGGAGCTCACTCCTTACACTAATTTGGAAGTGGGGGATATAGACCCAGAGGGCTGGAGAGCATGTATTGAAGAACATCAACCTGATGAACAAGGATCAACTAGACCGAGCGCTGATCTCCAACTGGTTCAGATTGCTGAAAAAGATGATAGGGAACGGCAAGATGAAGATCAACAAGCTCAGGTCAACAGGGATCTCATTCAAAGTCAGATTGATTTACAAGGACTTTCAGGAAAAGAAACTGAACAAGATATACCACCAGAACAAGCTGCAGATGAGCAAGAATTTGTGAATCAAATTGAGGAATCAGTGGTAGACATATTTCAGGAACAGACACTGGAAGATTTACAGACTTTTGAAGATATGAACTTGCATGGAACTACAGTCGGGAACATGACTTACTCTCTGGAAGGACTGATTAAAAAGTTCAGAAAATTGGCTAGAGAAGGAGGGAATGCACGCACCTCAGCAGAACAAGCAAGTGAATATGCAGCTAAACTTGAGTCAGAGTTAGAGGAAATCCAACAACAAATAAATCCTGACCAAGTAATGGAACCATCTCCATTAGCAATTCAAGCTTATGAAGAAGAAGTGCAGAGAAATGAAACTCAAGAAGCTCAGCAGAGAAAGTATTTTATGGAAGACACTGTCAGTCAATATCTCAGAACACAGACGAATGCTGAAAATCAAATGAATCAATGGCTCCTTCCACCTCAAGTCAGGGATGAAGTAGTTCAGAGAGCAATTGTAAGGATGAATGATCCTGAATGGGCCGCAGAACAGAAGAAGAGAGTAGAAGAATATTTTGGAGTCAAAGGATTTCTAGATTCAGAATCTACTGCTATTCCTCTTCTACTAAACGAACCTGTACAGGAAGATCCCACAGAGATCTTAAATCAGCATAGCCTTGAAGTTACTGAGAAGGTAGATACCAGCACGTCATTAATTTATGATTCAGGTATAGGCAATTCACAACATGATGACACTGATAGAATTCAAGAAGAACATCCAGAGCCTGACCATGAGCAAAACTCAGAACAAGTTCATGAAGAAAACGTGGAACCTGCTCAAGAAGGAGGCCAAACAGAAGAACAAGAAAATGAGAATGCTGGGGATGAGCAAGAAGAAGCACAAGAATCCGAGGGAAATGAATCAGATACATCTGAAGGATCATCCCCCGGAAAAGATGTCCCAGAATTGCTACCTACGAGTTATTGGGGAAAGAATAGTCCAATGGTGAGGTTATCAATCCCTGATAGCATTGAAAAGAGGACTGAATTTACAGAAGAAGAAATCAAGGTTAAGTTTAATGGAAGAAAGGAGGCATTGGAGAATTACTTGGGGATGTCCAAAATGATTGTTCCGGACAAAGGATTTCATCCCAAGTGGCTGGATCATAAGTGTATCAGCTACTGGAGGAGGATCAATGAATGGGACATTTTCATGAGACACAATAACAAATGTGGTTATGTGGAACTGACCAAGGAGTTCTATGCTAACTTTGATGTTGAGGCAGAAACAACATGGATTAGAGGGAAAACAGTGCAAGTCACTGTAGAAACTCTAAATGATCTGATACAGGCACCTTTGTTAGAACAGCCAGAAGTCAAATCCGAGGTCCTACTGAGGAAGAAAACTCAAGGAAATAAACTTGTTAATGCTAGAAAAATGGCACTGGGATTCTGTTCAACACACAGAGGAACTGAGCAGAATAAGATTCCATTGAAGAATTTGAAGCCTGAGTACCTGCCTACACTTGATTTCTACTATTCAAAGCTCAGACCTACCACAAATTTTCAAGGACCCTCAGCCGGAACTTTCGAGGGATTTGCATTGTTATGGTCAGGAAGGAAATGCAGTGCTGCACACCATGTTCTCAATGTTATTAAGTCAAGAGTTGGAGAAGATGCAGCATTGGCTTATCCGAATTTAATCAGAAGACTTTGTGAGAAACAAGGAGTTTCAATCACACCATTTTTACCAGAGATCATCAAGATAGATCCTCCTATTCCGTTACCCGAAGACACTTTAAGGGGAGAGTTGATTTACCAAATGCCAGATTTAGAGGAACAAACTTCCGAAGGATCAGGATCAAAGGTGCCATCTCCTAAGACAAAAAGGGTCTATCTTCCTTCAAAATCAAGATCATATCAGTCAAGAACCACAACAAAAAGGACAAAGACTGTAACTCCATCTCCTGCATTGAATCCTATTCCAGAGGATGAAGAGTTTGAGAACACTTCTGCACCATCTCAACCTTTGAGACAACCAATGAGGAACACAGTATCTGTGGATGAATCTCAGAATATGAGTACTTCAATCCAAAGTTTTGCACAGTCCATGGAGATGCTAGTGAAAACTATGTCAGAAGACAAGCATGTTCAGAGAGAAATGGAGCAGAAGAGGATTGAACTTGAGCATGTCAGGATTCAAACTGAGGAGAAACTCAGGAAAGAGGAGATGGAGAGGCAAGAGAAGATAAGGAAGGAAGAATGGGATAGGCAGGAAAGGATGAGAAGGGAAGAAATGGAAAGATTTGAAAGGCTGAGAAGAGAAGAACTTGAAGAGAGAAGACAGGAACGAGAAAGGGATATGGAACTGAGGAGGCAGGAGCAGTATAACAGTACGAGATTGGTAGACATTCTTGCCAACCTAGTCTCGGATCTAAAGAAATCTCCATCCATACCACCTAAGGATCCAGATAATGATGCAGGACCATCCTGAGATCACAGGGGAGTTCTTCTGAAACTTTCTTCTCTTCTTTTTAATTGCAGTCTCTTTTTCTTTATTTCTTTTCTGTTTCCGTTTATTCTGATATAACTTAGGATAGAATTAATATGAATTTTTGTTATAGGATTGAATTTCAAGCTAGGATCATAAAAAAAAATAATAATAAACTCAGGGAGGCTAATAAACTGATAAAGGAATAGAAGATGAGTTTAAAATGTGGTTCCTGTGGAGACATCTACCTTATAGATTTTCACTACAAGCATGAGCCGCTCTTGAAAACTGTTCTTAGCTGTAAGCTCTGAGATTGATTGATGTCATTACTGGATAAATAGTTTGAAGGTTTTGTGATGATATTAACCTTAGTGATTTGCATACTATAAACAATAACTGCACAAGGTTAAGAGGATTGATCTAATCTAGTCTCTCTTGGAAGATGAGTGTGCATATTGAGTAAAAAAAAAAAAAAAAAAAAGAGAGAAAAAGAGAGCAAGCGAAATTTTAGAAACAGACGTGGTAAAATAATGTGGATATAAGTAGCTGGCACAGCTGCCCCTCTGATTTATAAGTTGAAGAACTTTAAAAGAGCAGAATCAAGGGCAGGGGAGTTGAAGTTTCATCTGCAATGTCAGGTCATGCGACTCCTCCTAATAATGTGAAACCGAGCTATTGAAAGCCACGGAAGGCCACCCCTTGATAAAAAAAAAAAAGAGTGTGTATTTCATTTCAGAATACAAGATATGCACATGAGTTGGACAGGATTGAGCGTGAGAAGAGAAATCTGGCTAACTAAGGAGCAGAACAATAATTCACATAAATGCAAATCACTTCTGTTAATGTTTCCATGAAATCTGGTGAATTTTAAGTCAGGTATGAAGCATCAATCAGTTGAAAGAGTTGAGCTTGGGATAGTTGGAAAAGAGAAGGTAGTGATCCAGTGGAGTCTTACATGAACATTTTAATCTCAGAAGCCACTAATTGGACTTATTCTTTGAAACTTTACAAGTTTCTTACCACTTGAGGACAAGTGTTTCTAAATGTGAGGATGGTGATGACAGTCTTTTGTGACTGTCATTTGCGTCCAATTTAGTGTCTTAATGATGATCTTTTGTTCTTAATTCCATTGATTTTTGATGAATAATCAAAGAGGATTAGAAAAGATGGAAGAAGAATTAAGATTGCAAAGAAGTTGGAAATACATTGAAAATGGCTTGAAATTCTGAGTTTTCTTTGTAAGTCTCGCACGCGATGTTTCTATTGAACTGATCCACGCTTTGTCATGCAGAAGGAAGTTAAGCTGGAAAACAGCAGGAAGTGGAAAGGACATAGCGAGGAAAGAAAAGGAATGGTGCGAGGGCTTGTTTCCGAAATCAGGAAAAGATTTAAGGAAAATGTGCAGATGCTGAAGTCCACGCGATGATGATTGACATCGCGAGGAAAGGAAGTTTGTGCAAGACGGAAGTTTTATCCGACATGGCGAGAAGCAGAATTCTTTGGAGAAACTGTGAGACCTCGCCTTGTCAAGAAAGATGATTACATTTCTGACTCTCGCTTTGAAGGAACTGGACAAAGCGAGAGGAGAGCTATTCTGATGCGAGCGGTTATCATCCAAGGCAGAAGCAGTTACAACGCCCATCTATAAATAAGACCCTTGGGGGAATCAGCTCAGCAGGCGGGAGATTGAAGAGAATAGCTCGATTTTACTCTCCAGTCCACTTTTTAGAATTTAGTAGGTAGGTTAGGATTTAATTTTCTCTGCAATTTACTCTGATGTTCTTCAGATTTGTAATTTAATTTCGTAGAATTGTAATTCGATTTCGTAGTAGATTCCTTTAAGATTAGCTGTTAGATTAGCTAGAGGATACCCTGGGAGGAGAGTTGCTTTCGGATCGCTTGTTCATCCATCATGACGATCATCATCTAAACTCCGACTCGTTCGCTCATCTTTGCATTATTCTGATAGCAATCAGATTTCCAGGTGTATTCGTTTTTAATTCTTTGTTATTTGAGATACAAGAAGAATGATCGGTTATCAGATTGTGAATTTCTTGTCTTTCTGGTTTCTATTTCTATTTCGTAATTCTGTTTCAGCAGAGTATAAACCTCAATTTCATTGTTCAATCTGAATTTTGCATCATATCTTTAATTCGATTTTCGAAGATCATAACACTTCCACATTTTTAATGCGCAAATTGTTCGTTCCAATTACGTAAGAAATTTGGATATTGTAATCGAGTTAGGTATGATCTGGCAGAATTATGAATTCACTCGATTTTCTGTCAATGTTATGTTTACAGATGAGAATCATAAGGTTTAATGTTCAGAACTCTAAAAGGTTCCTAGAGACCCATGCAGTGTTAATCATCGCTTGATAATCTTTGAGAATCAATAGCTTTGAGTTCATGAATTTGGATGCAAAAGATTCTATGTTCATAATTTTCTAAACAGAAATTCCAGAAGGTAGTTATGACAGTTATAAATTCTGATCATTTACTTCGAATAAGGATAAACCCTCGCTTCATCCTAAAAGATGATGCGAGGAAATATCCAGATAGATCTATTATGATAAAGGCTATTCAAATACTCACGCGATGTCAACCTGACAAAGCGAGAGGATCAACCTATAATAGCAATAGACTTGATATCCATTTTCCAGGGTATCAATCATTCACTTTTACTTCTTATACGTATATAACCCCTATCTATAAGTAGGAATTGAGTACCTCGCCGCATTCTTACAGAAACTATCGCGAGGCATTCAGTTCTTTGTATAAACAAAATCTGGGGAACATTCTTTGAATATTAGCTCCCTCCACGCTGTACAGACATAGCGTGCGGAAAATTGGAATGTTCATAGTTTGAAACCCAAAATAGTTACTGCGAGCTATTTTGGACACTTATTTTGCAGAGTTATTTCTCAAATTCTTTTTCTTGGGAAAGTTATTTCCTAATTCTGTCTAGTTTCCAATGTATATTTTGGAAGCATCCTTGCATTTAGATTAAGAGGATTCAGAACCCTCAACGTCTCTTTATATATATAATACTGCATATACATATAATATTTTGGGATTTTTTCCAGTATATGATGAGTACTCTTACTTCATGATTACAAATTCACAATTCATATGTGCAATACGTGTTATTATTTACACTGGTACGCTGAGAGAGATGATGATATAGGTTTTCTCAATCATTATTTACTCAGGACTGATAAAGAACAAACTTGTTCTTCAGTTGGGCATTTAGTACCTGTCGTTTAAAAGGGAAAGATGTTTCAAAAACCATCTTTTGTCCTAAAAATTAGTAGAGTATCAGGAAGATTAATTTCCGGGGTTCATGGTATTATAGTTATCACTATATGCTATGAGTAGGAGATTAAATATTTCTCCTACAGTCTACTAATCCTGAGTCAAATCACGGATATTTGGAACTGTTTACAGAGATTTCTCGAGCTAAATCGTTTATACAAATCTGAGTAGTCTGGATAAGTCAAGGAATTTGAATAGCAATTTCATCTTGATATACTTACAAGACTATTATTCCTTATGAATACTTGCAGGAATTACTCTGAAGAAATAAGTCCTATGAAAACATTGGATGATAGATTTAAATATTAGCTTTTTCATTTGTTGTAGAGGACATCCAATACAGGATCATAAGATCAGTTTGATCGGGGTAATAAAAAGAACAACTTCAAGTTCAGATGAATATAGTATGATTTAGAAGTGACCTCGAGTTGTCAAAGGCTTAATCTGAGTTTGAAAGAAAAAGATTAAGTGACGATTCTGAAAGCTTTTATCACAGAAGGAGTCTGACAGATCATTCTATGATGATAGTATTCCATGATTTCAGAGCTTAGAATGTCATGACACTGAATCATAAGTACCTGTCTTGGGAAGTGATTAAAGACATGAAGATTTGATTAAGTTGTGTAAAGGATTTTTCTATCTCAATGAACTTTCATTATGTTTTAGCCAATGAAGTATGATAATCTCATCATATTCTTATTTCATTTGATTTGGTCTGTAACATCTTAAACACGTGAATAAGATCATTATGTTCTACATCATTTTAATTGTTTTCTTTACTACATTTACAGCTTTAAGCATTTACATTTTAGTAGTATTCTTTAGTAATCATCATTACAACATCCTTAAATCAAGAATAGAGACAGATTCTAAAGCTAATAATTCTATTAAAACACTTCTATCGTGTAACTCTCTTTTGAACGATCCCGACAATTTAAATAAATATTGCAGCTTGATACCGTGCGCTTTCGGTAGGAAAAACTAGGCAAGCTTTTTAACAGCCCTATATGAATTATAGTGTAAAGGCTGTCGGGGGGCATTGCAGCGGGGTTTTACCTCAAAGCTTCAGACGACTTACTGTTGTATAAGAACTCTTGCAGTATGAGGATATGTGTGTTTTTCCTCTTAATTCACTATAACAAAGGTCTAAATGAACACAACCGCTGTTGTCTAAGGCTGGATGTTATTTAAAACCATTTGTTACTATTCCACCGTGAATGGCAATGGACTGGACATTAGATGTTTGCAATCCTGCTTACCAGAGTTATTTATGCCATCTTTTTAGCCAAAATAAAATATTTATTTGAACTCTTCTATATCTCAAGGATATTTCACCATTGTGTAGTCCAGATTCTGTCTGGATCCATCATATATTTGGGATCAAATTAAATTTTACCTTTTATATTATTGTATGCATTCTATTGGTAATTAAATATTGTGAGTCAATTATTTTAGGATCTTTTTCTTGGACACAGAAGTCTGAATTCAAATAGATGTTGCATAATAAATTTCCAACATTCATTGATAAAAACTCAGATCTAGGCATGGAATAAATTTCACAGTTATAATTAATTCATATCCGCCCTTGGGTTGATTTTAGAAAAACTAGAAACAAAGTCAGTGAGTAGATCTCATCTAGATTGAAAGGGTCTGTAGGGTAAATTGGAGTCTAGTACCTATCTGTAAAAGGGAATAATTTTCAAAATGAATTACTTTTCTGAATTTCTATGTATTATGAATTTGGTATTAGGCATCTGCACTGAGTCTGAAAGCACTTGGGTTTAGAGGAAGTGTGATAAATAATGTTAGAGGAATAATATGTGAGCCTTGATTATTTTCTAAGGTAGGGTTGTGTATTCTTTTAACCACTATCATCTTCTGCTAAGGATGAGTTAGAACCTCAAGTGGGACATGTCCGAAACAGGTTGATTCATTGGCCTATTTTATTTAGTCTATGTACCACAATGCTTGAGTATTTTAGATACTTAGGTATTCTCAACTTCATATAGTTAGTATGGCTAGTGGTAAGTCTCCCAACTCCCAACCTAGTTCGAATTCCCATCCGGCCTCCTATACCCCCCTTCGTTCCCTTTGTAATTTGTGTGGCATGGGCTCCCATCACCCCCTTTCCAGGGCTTTAATGGTTCCTCCAAAAAATGCTTTCTTTACCGGTTTTCTTTGAACGCTTTTATAGAGGTTACTCAGATGTAATGAACGGTGTCCATGCTAAAAGGAAGAGGAGTTAGGGGAGAGTTTGGGTTCTTAATTGAGTCTTGGATGTGACCGGGAGGTGACGGGAGTACTTGGCATTTCATTTGATGAAGTGTCAGGTGTTGTTTGTCTATTATATATAAGTAACATACCGTGGCTGGTGAAGTTATGAATTTGTCGTATATTAGAATTTCATTTCTTAAGAGCATGATGACCAAAATTGACCATTATTTTCATTCTATTTCCGTGTCTAACATGGACATTTGATTGCATTCCGGTCTTATTTAAATAAGAAAGCAGTTGAATTTGATATAGAAATATGCAAATTTGTAAAAATAATAAATTGGTAGTGAAAAACACAAAAATATGCAATTTTAATTGTATTTGTGTTAGAAAAATCAAAAACAAAAGAAAAAGAAAAGAAAAGAAAAAGGAATGAAAAAGATAGGGAAAAGAATAAAAATCCCACACTATTGCATTTATGGAGAAAAATAAGCATGCATACGATGGACAGATTGCGTACGATGGCAGCCCATCGCGAGCCATCGCGATTGGTCATCATCGAACACCGATCGTATCATACTAGGCAGAGAGAGAGAGAGAGAGAGAGAGAGAGTTTCACCAAGTGATGGAAGTATATACGATGGACATGTATACGATGGCTAACACCCATCGTATACATTGGCAATCGTATACATTGGATTCCCCATTGGTTGTTTCTTACGGGCCATCCATTCGGCCAATTCTTCTTCAGCCATCAAATCTCTATGGACTCCACTACTGCCACTATTCGTGGAATTTTGGACTGTCAGATGTTTGAACACCTCATATTGTACACTCTCCACAATTAGTTTTCTACATCTGGACTCAATTTCATTTGCTTGCTTGGCCAACGTTTTGTCAACTCTGGTGATTACCTTGGCCAGGTGGCTTTTCTGTATCCCAGCATGTTCTGACAGTTTTTTTTAGAAAAGTCAATCCTGAGAGCAGCCATGTTAGATTTCATGCTACCCAGAATGTCCTTAAAAGTAATATCAATAGTACATGCCATCACAAAAAATATGTAGAAAATATAAGTTTAATGAGTTAGAAAAGAAAAAGAAAAAGAAAAGTATGCAAAGAGATCCTCACAGATTAACACTCAGCCTCTTAGCTACATCGGACAAGTTCTTGAATCTGGCCCACTGTTCCCAACTAGATCGATTCCTTTGAGGATTGTGTCCTGAATTTATTTGACGCACAATACACAAAACGAAGTGAACTGTTCGAGTCAATCAGGGAAATGGATGACTTTTGTGTGACTGATTTAGCACAATTTATAGTTCAAAAATTTTAACATGTTAGTGCTCAGGAATTCCGAATCCTTACAAATATAGAAGTGTAAAAGTAAAATCTCACAAATGAAAAACACTCGTAATCACACTTATCTGCGTCACTCAAAAAAAAAAAAGAAAAGAAAAGAAAACCCCCAATTTAATTGGATCAACACTTTAACTAATTTCAAAAATTGATTTTGAATTTTTTTTTTAACAAGTTCCCAGTCCCAATTAAACAACTTAATTAATGCAAGGGACCAATTGTTGAAATTTTCCCAAAATGGTGCACTGGTTCGCTACTCAGCACACTGAATTGACAAAAGAAATAGACAGCTGGCACGTTTATAGGGTAAAATGTCGTGGCGTCCACTGCTTTCTTGAGTCAAATTTGTGCCTTGAAATTGGTGAGTGCGGCAACAAACAATTAACAATGAAGATTTCAATCTCTCTCGCTGCTCTATGCGCATCAACTTCCCAGATTGCGCTTTAAGTGAGCTCCTCAAGTTACTGCGCATGGAATGATCCTTTCTTTCTTTTTCAAACTGCGCGACAAGTGTCTTCTTGTAAAAAGAAAAGTTATTGTGCCATCTTCCTTCCAGTTATTGCGCCAGGCAGGGGAAAAATTATTGGCTTCTTTCCTTCTAGAGATTGCATCTCCTAGGTTTCATGCGCGAAATTTTTTTTTACAAACTTAAGCAGTTATCGTGCACCTCAATCTTAAACTCTTTGTAATTCGTAGGGTTTCTCCAACCATGCACCACCAGAGTGGTCCCCACCCTAATAAACTTGTACATAGAGGTGTCAAGACGGGCTTGCGGAGCGATACGGGCCAAGTCCACTCCAGCCGACCATTTCGCGGGCTTAGACGGGCTGGGCCCACGGCGGGGCGGGCTAGAATAACCTTAGCCCACCAGTGGGTTGCGAGCCAGGCGGGCTAGCCCGCAGTTTTTTTTAATCTAAATAATAAATTAATTTTTAATTATATAATAAATTGTGTAATATTGTTATTTATCCAAAATTAATATATTATCTAATTTTAAAATTAAATATATTTTTAATAAAATCTAAAATGATTTAGTTTAATTTTGTATAGTATTCTTTTTGAAAAAAATTAGTTGAAAAAGTAATGTTAAGTAGCTAATGTCATATAAAGTGAGTTTTAAAATTATTTTAATTGAATTTAGTTAATATAATTCGAGGTAATTTCAAATAATATTAAATACATATGTTATTTAGGTTTTCCTAACAAACTTAACAAAAAAACTAAATAAATTAAAATTTTGGCTTAGCCCGCAGGCTGGTCCGCACCACTGCGGGCCAGCCCAAGCGACGGCGGGTTCAGGCGGGCTAGCCCATTTAGGCCCGCTTCCAGACGGACCTTTATTTAATCCGCCCAACCCATCCTTTTGGAAGGTGGAGGCGGGGGCGGGCTGGCGATTGGGCCAGCCCAACGGGCCAAACCCACCTAACAAACCCGTAAGCACCTTGATCTTGTCCCCCTTAAATTCCTATAATACCCTTACCAATCTACCTTTTCAGATTTAAACAAGCACCTTAAGAACATTAGGAAGATATGATTAATATTGGATGCACACATGAAGTTCTTCAAAAACCCCTTAACCCAAAATTTCCCCAAACTCTTGGAACTCACTGCACTCTACAGAATTTGGCACTAGGACATCCAATAACCCTTAGAACCACTAATTAAAGAAAAACAATCCACACAATGAGTTAAAGCAAGAAGAACAAGAAGTTTCAGAAGATGACTCAAAGAAGACAATGAATAGTGAAAATGGCGGATTCGTCGTTTCTTCACCAGAATTGACAAATGATATACTGATGAAAGTTCTTGAGACAAGGATCAAAATATATAATTAGATTTCAAAATGGATTGCTATAACTCAAGATATGAATGAAACACCGGCTGCCTGCATTCTTTTTACTCCCTCCGTCCAAGTTGTCTTGTTTGATTTCACTCAATTTTGTTGCAATGATATATTTGAAAAAAATAGTCGAATTCGATTTTTGTTAGAATCGTATAATCATGTAGTTTTAAAATTCATATTTTATATAATTTTTTGTTCTACATATTTTGAGATATTAACATTTTAAAAAGTGTATTGTATTGTGTATAGAAATCAAATAAGATCAACTAATTGGGACAGATGGAGTATTATTATTATTATTATTATTATTATTATTATTGTTGTTGTTGTTGTTTTTTGTTTTTATGATTGACCTAGGAACTAAGGCTCTAAGATCAAAATAATATATGTCGTGGATCGGGATTCCCAACGTCGATGTCAAACGGAAAATTAAAAGGTATCGAAGCAAACCGAAATTGAAGATTGAATTTGGGATGAGAAAAACTCGCAACTCCTAGACACATCCCCTCCTCCAACAATCTATTCCAGCTGAATCCATTGAGACTTGCTTCAAGATCTCGAATGGGTGAATTTTGCCAAAGGAATTCACAAGGTAATGAGAGGAAATGCTCACGGTGACTTTCAAAAGAGAAGACTGTTTCTAATATACAAAGATTCAAAAATGATGACGAGAGTGATAGAGACCCTATTTAGGGTCCTCTAATTACATGAAATTAAACAACTATCTATGGGGAATTAAACAAGCAAAATAATATGAAAATAATAAGTAATAAAAGAGTCACCAAATTGGTTTTTTCACAGGTGGATGATGCGCAAAAAATTTCCCTGGAATGCCTGTACCGGATGAAGTTTTAACGTCAGAAGCAGAGAATCTACTGATATTGGAAGAGACATCTTATAATAAGGAAGAAATGAATGCAGAGCATGCTAAGCTATTACCTTTAATGACCGATGAGCAAAAGAATGTTTATAATAAGATAATGTCGGCAGTTGATAGTGGTGATGGTGGATTTTTTTTCCTTTATGGATATGGTGGAACTGGCAAGACATTTATCTGGAGAACGTTATGTTCAGCCCTTCGTGGGAGAGGTGATATCGTGCTTCCTGTAGCATCCAGTGGAATAGCATCCCTACTACTTCCAAGAGGTAGAACAGCACACTCCAGATTTGGTATTCCACTAGATTGTGATGAGAATTCTACCTGCAAAAAAATTACCCCAGAAAATGATTTAACATATCTTCTCATGAAAACAAAGCTCATTATTTGGGATGAAGCACCAATGACAAATAGATATTGTTTTGAGGCACTTGACAGAAACCTTAGGGATGCTATGAAAGCATCAAATCCAGATTATTCAGATAGACCTTTTGGTGGGTTGGTCGTTGTGTTGGGAGGTGACTTTAGACAAATATTGCCTGTCATCCCTATGGGAAGTCGACATGATATTGTACATGCATCTATAAGTTCATCCCGCCTATGGAATTGTTGTGAAGTACTTACACTAACCAAGAATATGAGGTTACAGGTAATAAAAATAATTTGCATAACTTTAATTATATATTCACTTCAATGATTTTTATATTAATGTTACAAAAATTATTGTTACAAACAGGACCATACATCAGGGCTTGATCCCGAGGAAACCAGAAAATTTGCAAAATGGATACTTGATGTAGGTGATGGTAAAGCTGGTCTTGATCTTGGAGATGGACAATCAGATGTGACATTTCCAGAGGATGTTCTTATAAATTCTATGGGCGATCCTATAGGGGCAATTGTTGAGAGTACATATACAAATATAAACAGCACCACTTCAAGTCCAGATATTTTTAAAGATAGTGCTATACTAGCCCCTACCAATGAGATGGTTGATACGATCAATGATTACATTATGGATCGTATGTCTGCAAAAGAAAAGATATATCTAAGTTCAGACAATATTTGTCAAGAGGAATGAAGCGTAGACAATGACGATGAAATATTTTCACCGGAGTATCTCAACACGATCAAGTGTTCTGGATTATCAAATCATAAAATAAAGTTGAAAGAAGGCTGCATAGTCATGCTTCTCAGGAATATAGATCCATCAAATGGATTATGCAATGGAAGCAGGTTGATAGTAACAAAGATGGGGAACCACATAATTGAGGCTAAACTAATTGCGGGAAAGCAAGAAAATAAAAAATTCTTGATTGGAAGAATGATCATGAGCCCGTCTGATTTAACCAAATTCCCCATTCGATTTCAAAGGAGACAGTTCCCACTTGCAGTTTGTTTTGCTATGACTATAAACAAAAGTCAAGGTCAATCTTTAAAGAACGTTGGACTCTATCTTCCGAAACCAGTTTTTAGCCATGGACAGTTATATGTTGCAATATCTCGTGTCACAAGCAAGAGGGGACTCAAAGTGTTAATATGTGATGAAGATGGATTCACTCAGGATACAACAAGAAATGTTGTTTACGATGAAATTTTCAGCAAATTGTGAGGTGAATTTTAATATAAGGCCTAATATTTATATTTATAATTTTATTTTTTCATAAAATTTCTAATTAAATAAAAATATTATTTTAATACTTATTTTTTATTGATTTGTTAGGTTTGTACCGAACAACCCACAAAGAATGTAGAAGGCATTCTAATGTAATTTCTCTATTAATTTTAGTTGAATTCTTTATATATACACTCACTTTTGACATTTTTCTATCATTTAAAATTTTATCTTTTATTACTTCATATAATTATTCCGTCGAGTCTCGACGGGTTACTTTACTAGTAAGTAATAAAAGAGTCACCAAATTGGTTTTTTCACAGGTGGATGATGCGCAAAAAACTTAGTCCCACTAATTGATCCGCGCGCACACCACTCATGCGCAAAAACTTAACCATCCCAACTAATTATCAAACTTATTTTGGGTCGCATCACGCATGTCCGCTTGCATCGACATTTCCATGTTCTCATCACTCAATAACTTCGGAGAACCTTTTGACCCGCTGCCGTGAACAGGGTCCGTCGGGTATGATAATGGTTGTCAGTTTGGTAACCACACCACCAATTTATGTTTTTTTAGAAACTTATTTATAAATCTATATAACTATAAATATGTCCAAATTCCTTATTTTAACACTTACCGAAAAATAACTTTTATTTGTACAACTTTAATCAATTACTCCTATTGGCTATTAGCTAATAATCCATTATTTATATATATGGAGGATATATATATGGATAACATGTACAATCTACATATATTGATTGTGTTGTCGAACCAAGTTTTTGTGATGGCTCAATTTGACGATAATGTCCCAGATAGTTTTGGCTATATTTGAGAAATAATTAGGTTTAGAGTTTGAAATTTAAAATTTATAGTAAAAAATAGTTTTAAATTGAGATAATTTTGAATAATCGTGTTTGGTGTCTGAGTTTAAAATTAATTTTTAGAGATTGAAGTTTGAAAAGTCAAAAGCTAGAGAGGGGTCGAATTTAGAGTTTAGCGATGGGGTTTAGAATTGACTATTAGAATAAAAAATATTTAATATTTATAGTAGTTTTTAAATTTCAAACGCTAAACGTTAGCGTATTTTACCAAAAGGCCTTCGTGATATTTATGACGTTGATGTCTGGACATAGTTTTGTGATGACATTTTCAACAAATCACATAATCCCACTCTTGCATAACATAATATCACTTTCCAACATTTTGCATATGCAGGGAATATTACTCTTCTGCATCCGAATTGGATTGATATAGAGTTTTTATATGCCGATGAAGTTACTTATTGACAATAGATTATGAAATTTCAACTAGTATAAACATCATCTTAGACATAGAGTCACAATTAACTTAGCCAATTAGTAGTTAAAAATATACATAATTTTTATAAGTTCGTTTTAGACCAAATTTTTCCCCCTTTGAATGGGACGACATCGCTTCATTTTAAAACTCAAAATCCACCCAAGAAATGAAAATGAGAAAAAGAAAAAGAAAAGTTTCTATTTATTTAGTTAGGATTCGTGTTCTTTACGGAGGTTTTAGGAGAGCTTTAGTTTCTCTATTAGAATAAAAAGTTATGTTCTCTATTAGAATATTGACTCTGTATAAACAAATCTACTCTTAGTAGCTTTCGAGAGCTTTTTAGGAAGCTATTTTTCAATTTAATTAAATCTTTTATCTATTTTAAAAACCATAACTACCTATAAAAAGGGAGAATTTAGGGTGCAACTAAGGGATATGACATGATGTACTGCGGCTTCCCCCAACCGTTGATTAACTTTTTAATCAACGGTTGAGATGAACTGGAAGGGTAAAAAAATAATTATGTCATATTACTCCAAAATATATTTTAATACATTTCAGTGACAATGTATGTACTTTTCAGCGATTTTTTGATTAATATATTATTATTTTCAGGGACATGCATATTGTTTTCAGCGCGCCTTCCGTGTATTTTCAGTGACGGAGTATAGTATATTTCAGCGACGCACTATAGTATATTTCAGCGACAAGCTATACTATTTTCCAGCGACTTGATATTGTACATTTCAACAACTTCATAAAAGTTGAAACCCTAATTCTTTGGTTTAATATATTTCAGCGACGAGCTAAGTGTGTTTCCGTCGCTGTGTGTATTTCAGCGACAAGCTGTATGCATTTCAGCGACATACATAGTGTTTTTCAGCATGACCCTATGTGTATTTTTCAGCGACTTGACATTAAAAAATTTTGAACAATTTTACCCTTTTACATTTTGGACCGTTGGATCTTAAACGAACGGTTGGGATTGGCGCCTTGATGTGCTGCAGGTTTTGGTGATTGCACCGTAACCAATCCCACCTATAAAAAAATGCTTTATAAAGAAAACAACTCCGGCCCCAATTAAAATCTAGAAAATTCTCAAGCTCCAAATCTCAAAGGCTCCGGCATATGGTAGTTTTGTCAAAGGCATCTTTAATTATATACCAATCACAATAGCTTCCATTTTCTCCATTACTTTAACATGGTAAGTCATATATCTCTTCAACAAACATGCAAAGGAGATTTAATGTTATCAAACCACTCTCCCCACTATATAAAATGATATTGCAAGTGTTAATCTTTGTCAGAAATAATTTGAGATGTCTCGTACATTGTGCATTGTATTGCTTTTGGGGCTTTTACTATTATTTGTAGCCCCATCCATCGCTGGTAATCCAAATACACCCACACCCACCAAAGGTGCACCTCTTGATCCTGCATTCGAGAATAACCCATTGTATCAAAAATTGAAAGCAAAATTTTATGAATGGTTTAAGGGCATGTACTTCGGCGGGTTCAACATTGGCCTTATTCCCCATCCACCCAAAGCAGAAAAGGAGGACAAAGAAAAATAGACAGAGAAGAAGAAAGATAGAAGGCATGGACGAAAATTGTGACAATTTGGATGCACCTCAAAGTCAAACCCGCTGAAAAGGGATGTATGTTATGTAGCTCAAATAAAAGAATGGCTATTATTCTATTGTTTTTCGTATAAAATAAATTTCATTAGCATATGCTTAATGATTAAAATGGTTTGATTACTTCATGTATGATATTGTATTCCTTTAACCCCCTTTTTTGAGTGCCGCACTATGTTAGAATAACTTATGACCCTAAATAGTAGTCAGGACAATATAAATCAAGGAGTTAACTCCATTTGGTTAGCAATGACTAAACAGTTACAAAGGCTTTCATGCAGGTATTACATGTTCTTATATGCTTGTTGATCAGAAATATGCTCTTTTACTTCAGCAGCAGTTTCAACCCTAAAAACACACATACTTCTATTGAGATCATTGACAAACTTATCCTTGAACTTTGCTGCAAGCCATGCGGAGCTCATATTTTTTACGCTTTCATCCCCCTGACATATATGACAGTTATCAAGAACAAAAATCATAAAACATTGGTTTTTTTTTTTTTTTTTTTTTTTAATTATGGACATTTGCTCTTAACACCCAGAGGCAAGCAGAATCACCACACTTGGCATACAATCTGACCTAATCATTCTTTGTAAACTTTATAGTTCTCTTCATATTGATGTCATATGGCTGAATGGCCATCTCTAAAGATGGCCCTTCAAAGGCCCCTTGAAGGTCCTTTGCCATTCTTTGTAAACTTTATAGTTCTCCACATCTTTAAAAGGGCCGTGGAGGCCACTTAAAGGTCCCCTGCCTCTATCCTATCCATGGCCCTTTAAAGGACCTCGAAGGCCCCTTGCCTCTGTCCTGTTCCCGATCACGCTGAACTCTGCCTCGAGGATTAGCCAAGGACTATGCGAGAGAAAGGAGATGACTGTGGGCAGCTACTATTATAGGGTCCCTCCTCGTACTGCCAGCAAAAGACTCAAGGGTAGAAAGTGTCTCGAGATGATTCTCCCTTTCCTTGGGATGACTTGCTCGATCTCATTGTTCGCTTTCCTTTGTTCCACAAACCCCAATAAGCATCCGCTCTTGCCCGTTTTAGAAAAAATTCTTGGTCATCGACTGTGGTAAGTGAAACATGCTGAAACCCATAACCTGTTCAAATGCCCATCCACAAACCTGTTGTACCGTGAAATTGTTTGGGAATAAATCCCTATTTGAGGACTGGAATTGATGGTGATGAAATAGAAATGAAGGAACGGAATAGGAACTTATGTATTAAATGAACTGAAAACTTACAAAACAAACAAGAACGGAAAGTGATAAATGAAAGAACAAAAATTGCAGAATTGAGGAAAGTGGTAAATAAAGGAATTGTACAAAACTAAAGAAAATGTAAAGTGCAACTTCTTTGGGAAGAGTTGAGGCATCCTCCATCTGATACCGACTTTGGTATTTATAGAAGTCCTAGAGTGTGGTTTAGTGCCGGTCTTCAACCGCCTTTGTTGCATCCCACAATCCTCTTGACTGTGTAATGCCTCCAAACCGCCAATTGCCTGCTTATCCTCCAGCAACCGTCCCTCTGTTTAGCCGCCATTCCTATTTTATGTCAATAATTTCTAGGCTGCATTGTGGACTGGGCTAGTACTTAGGTAGTTATTGGGCCGATGCGGATTAGGCCAAATGTGTGGGCTCAAGTATTTGTCGGGTTAAAAGATGTCCCCCTCGTGCTTTTTGTCGATTACAATTTGAGAGAGAATATGCGCGTCCTTAATGGGATAAAATTGGTCGCGGGACATCCCAGCTGCAGCCGCTGCTCGACACATCCAGCCGTCGTGCACTCACACCAGCCGCCAAGCCCTTCTACCGCTGCTCTGGATGCCGCCAGCTGATGCTCGGTCTGCCGCAAGATGTCGCTGTTCAGTCTGTGGCAAGACGTCGTTGCTCGGTCTGCCGCGAGGTGCGGCTGCTCGGCCTTCCGCGAGGCGCCGCTGCTTGCACACCAGCCTTGTTCTCCTGCCACAGAATACCCAGCCGCCATCTTTGAATGCCAGCCGCCACGTCCTTGCCGCCAGCCATCTTCATTGAGTTTCAGCCGCCATCAACGAGTGCCAGCCATCGTGCATCGAATCCCTTACGACTGTACCTATCTCATCGCCGTTGCTTGACCCCATCTGGTTAGCCGCCGTTGCTTGCCTCCTGGCTGCTATACGCGATCCGCCAGGCTTTCCGCTTTGAGCAACCACTAGCCACCCTCCGTGAAGAAGCCACCGTTGTCTGAGCCCAGCTGCCCATCAACTTGCTATGTTCACCACTGCTTAGCCGACATAGGTCCTTGCCTCAGTCGCCATGCCATGCCATCAACCACCATGGTTACCATTGGAAGACTCCGTAGCCTCCAGCCTGCCATTTGGGGAGTCTCCTTAGCCACCAAAATTTCCATTCTGGGAGACTCTTTAGTCTACATGACCTCGAAGTGGTGAGGACTTCCTTAGCCATCATCGCTCCTTCAACTGCTAGCTACCATTCGCAGACGTTGCTGGCATATTGTTGTCATCGTGGGCTACCGGCTGCCATCACCTAGCCACCCGGCCTCCAGGGCCGCCGTCCAGGGCGTTTGACGGCCACTAACCTGGGTTGTTTCCGCTAAGGATCACTGCAGCAACCACCATCATTGATTCGTCTTCCTCTTTAACGGATTTCACTTCCTTGAAATGAGTCCCGCGTATAGGCCGACACTTCTCATTTTGTTCCTTAAGGAACTATCCCAAGCAGGCCGCCTTCTCGGCTAGCTGGGCAAGATTAATGGAGTCCTGCACAATTAAATACTCTATAAATTTAAGTAGCATGTGTGCCACTGTACTGACAGTTATTTCCCTGTCAGGAACTGTAATTGTACGTGGACTCTTAATCTTTTGATGTGGTTGCTCCCTAGCATTTTAGGTGTCCAACTAGGTCCGTGGTAGGTATTGAGGACGTGTTCCTAGGTATTGGTGAGAATGTCGCTGCATAAGAGACTAAGGCCATATTCGGCACTGGTGGTGCTATTTGGCAAGTTGGTAGACCAATGCCACTGGATGTCATGTAACAGTTCGTGGGGGTTGGTGATGTATAGATCTGCACCGGTGGTGCTGAATTTGAGATATTCGCACACTGGATGTCGTTGGTGTATAAGAAGGCAATGCATGATAAGGTGTCTACAATGGATTGGCCAGATCACCTAAGTCTGAAGAGGGTGGCTGGCAGGGTGATGCTCACCAGAGGTCCCAGGACATGTGTAGCAAGGCGACACACTAGCGTCGTTCGCATGAACGACTCATTCTTGTTGGAGATGCAAGGATCCGCTCACCTTATCTATCAGATCAGCTATTGTAGGCTGCATGACATCCATCATATGTCTCGCTAGAAATTACATTAAATTAGCCATCAATTCTGTTATCGATAGTTGTATCTGTTCCAGAACTGTGGGGATCTAAATAATTCCCCATGGAGCAATGTTTACCGCCGTGTCACCGACATATTTTGCAATATATGCTCTAGCATATGTTTACTCTTGCAGAGACATCTCCTTTAAGCGGATATGGTTTCCACTTCGTGCCCCACTGGGCGTGCCAACTTTTTGTACCGTGAAATTGTTTGGAAAATCCCTATTTAAGGACTAGAATTCATGCTTATAAAATAGAAAGGAAGGAACTTAATAGGAACTTCTGTATTAAATGGATTGAAAGCTTACAAAAAATAAGAACGGAAAGCGATAAATGAAAGAACAAACTGTGGAATGGAAGAAAGCGGTAAACAAAGGAACTGCAGAAAGCGATAAATAAACAAAAAAATGGAATTGTAGAAAACTAAAGAAAATGTAAAGTGCGGATTCTTTGAGAAGAGTTGAGGCGTCCTCCATCTGATGCCAACTTTGGTACTTATAGAAGTCCTAGAGTGTGGTTTAGTGCCAGTCTTTAACTGCCTTTGTTGCATCCCACGATCCTCTTGACTATGTAGTGCCTCCAAATCCCCAATTGACTGCTTATCCTCCAGCAATCGTCCCTCTGTCTAGCCACCATTCCTATTTTACGTCAATAATTCTTAGGCTGCATTGTGGACTGGGCTAGTACTTAGGTAAGATATTGAGCCGATGCGGATTGGGCCAAATGTGTGGGCTCAAGTATTTGTCGGGTTAACAAAACCAAGATATCGTGGATCTCTCATTCGGGACCAATTCTGGAGCATAACCCCTTAATTCCACAAATTTCTCGTAAATAGTGATGATGACTTAATTTCGCTTTTAGCATGTTGAATTTTGATGTTGGGTTAATCAGGTATAATCACCGTATACTTTAACCCATAGGGAGTTTAAACCTATAAAATAAGATCAAGAGCAATACGGATTGCCAAGTGCCCAACTCCTGCTATGGGCTGGAATTGAATTATACAACACTGAAGGCCAGAAATCCAACATCCTTCAAAGCGATGAATCAGCGTTCCAATTCCTATAAGGGGGAGAATTTACGTTGTCGTCCTTGTTGACTACATAGTCTTCTTCCCATGATGGATGCTAGGAAAAATAAGATAACCCTTGAATATATATATTTCACAGCTTGTTTGGAAAGTATGGGGGATATTGGGTAATAGATAGGGCTGAGAAAAATTACCGAATATACCGCATACCGAACACCGAACCAAAAAATACTGAAAAAACCGAAATTTTTGGTATACCGTAAATCTGTAATTTTCGGTACGGTTACCGTACCGTAAAATTTCAGTACGGTAACGGTATAGATTTTTTGATACAGCGGTATACCGTTACCGTATCAAACTTCGATATATACCGCGGTATCGGTATACCGGTATGTACCGAAGGTCGGTATATCTCGGTATAATATATACTGAACTGTTGGAACGTGGGTTATTTATCTGTCCGGCCCAATATCCCTTTTGGCCCATGATTTGTTAAGGTTGTGGCCCAAATTGCACTTATATTTATACTCCCCAAACCAAGCCTCTCATAGCCCTAACCCTTATTTGTCTTATTTCACATTTTTAGAATTCTCCTTCCCCACATTTCAGTCTTCTTCATCACTTCTTCTTCTTCTCTTTGTGACCTAGATTAGAGAGTGACTGAGAGTGCCTTTGTGAGCTTTGGGGTCGAGTGTGGTGAGTCTTTTTATGGGGTTTGGGACGCCGGATACGGGGTTTGGTGAGGGTTGTTGCTCCTCATTTTTTAGAGCCTTGTTGGTTAGGTTAACTGAAAGAGGGGCTTTCCGGTGAGGGATTGAGCCATCGGAGGATGATAATAGAGGCGTGGAGACTGGCTGTGACGTTGGGGTGTTGGCAACAACTGTTGAGGAAATCTTACCAAGCATTATGTGTAACGTATCTATAAAGATTTAATGGTAAATCTTTCAATATCTTAACTTTTGTTGTTATTTTTGTTTTGCTAACCTTTTGTGTAGATCTGAAAATAAGAGGAACAAGACTGACGGAGCAGAAAATGGAGGAGCCGAAATCTGTCCGCCAAGGCCGGACAGTGAACAGAGGCGGCAATAGCCTCTTGGAGGCGTTTCTTTTTCTGTTTTCGTTTCAGTTTAAGAGTGAAACTTGTAGTGAGGTTAAGCCTTAATCCCACTAATTAGGCTTTTTGGATTGTATTAGATTGATATATCGGTATATACCCATCTTACCGCTTTTTGGATTGTAATAGATTGATATATCGGTATATACCCATCTTACCGAAGAATTGGTACGGTAACGGTACGAAAATATTTCATATCAAAATTTTCAATATACCGATTTTCGGCATACGGAAGGTTTTGGTACGACATCAGTATATAAATTTTCATACCGTAAGTTACGGTATACGATATTTTAGAAAATTTTCGGTATACCGTACCGACCCACCCCTAGTAATAGACAGTGGTGGAACCACTATATGACTAGGGGGTCAGCTGGCCCCCTCAATCTCTTCTTTAAAAAAAAAATTAAATTTTTATTAAAATAATATTTTAATAAATAAACTCATCTCTTTTTCCCTAATTTCAAACCCTTCATTCTTTACTAATTGGTTACGTTTTAACTGTATAATTAGTATAATTAAGAATGCTGCAAGTGCTTGAAATTAATTTAGAAATGATCCGGATTTCTCCTATGTGGTTGATATTAATAGATTTGCTAATAGATTGGTTGAAAGAACTAGAACAAAATTTATGCATTGGTGTATTTATTTATCAAATTAACTTAAATTTACCCATGACAACTACAAGTAGTAAAAATGGTATTTCATGTGATGAAAATTGTCGAATTCAATTACGTGAATTGCGTGATCGCAGGTGTAATGAAAAGTTGAATGATTCATTATAACCTTTTGTTAAAAAGAATTATTAGAGGAGATAAACGTAGATGAAGTTACAAACTACTCTTTTTTTTAAAAAAAAGAAAAGAAAAATCAATGCATTGAATAATAATGTAATTAAATATAGTTTGGTTATTGTTGTACAATATTTAATAATTTTTCTTTTTTTGCACACCCTGAACATATATCCTAATTCCGCCACTGGTAATAGATGGTTTCGAACATATATCCTAGTTCCGCCACTGGTCATAGATGATTTCGAATTGACAAAAATACAAAACAAACAGTTGACTTTGCCATGCCCAAAACATTGTGTGTCTTGTATTTTTTATTCTTTTAGAAAAAAAGACCCAATTCCCTTAATTAACGGCGGTACAATAATTATGAAATGTATATATATATTGAAGTCACATAAAAAGAAAAATAATATAGTAGTAATCATACTACAAATTAAAAAAATAAAATAAAAGCAGATGGTGTACTTTTTGCATTTGCCATCAATTTTAAAAATGTTTTATATTTAGAGCGTGTTTTGTTCTTGATATCGACTAATTAAGCATCCATGTTGTCCACCATGCATGGAATGGATAGGAAGATTTAGGGTCGTTGAAACTTTCTTCCCCAAAACTCTCCTTTCCATTCACTCACATCATTCTCATGTTTGTCTTCCATCAACTCAAACCCATTTCCCCTTCCCCCTTCTTCAATTGGACTTGCCATTTTGGCTTCTGGATTTGTTTCTTCTTATTATTAGTATCATCATTATTTCAACATTAGGGCGAGTAAATTTTGAGTGCCTATCATGGGACAGCAATCCTTGATCTACAGCTTCGTAGCCAGGGGGACGGTGGTATTGGCCGAGTACACAGAATTCTCTGGGAATTTCATATCAATCGCTTCTCAATGTTTGCAAAAATTGCCTGCTTCAAGCACCAGATTCACTTACAATTGCGATGGCCACACCTTCAATTACCTCGTCGATAATGGATTCAGTATGCTCTGTACCTATACTCAGTCACAACTGCAATATAGTATTTCTTTTTTGTTTATGGCTTGATGATCTTCTAATCAATTTTGTTTTGTTTCGTATAATTTTTATGCAATGGTTTATTTCATTGTGTACAAATCATATGAGCAACTTTGATCGTATACCACATGGTCCACATGGCAATGTTGGAAGAAGCACGGAGATATAAAAGAAAATCAAAATTTATTTGAATTTGATTTATGATGTTCAGGCATATTCGAAATATTGGATTGTTCGTTAACATTTGTTTGCGTTTGTTTGAAATTTTGTAGCCTATTGTGTTGTCGCGGCTGAATCTGCTGGCAGGCAACTTCCCATTGCTTTTCTGGAACGTGTGAAGGATGAGTTCAGAAAGAAATATCCTGGATCAAAAGCTTCAAATGCAGGACCGAATGGTCTCAAAAGGGAGTTTGGGTAGTGCCTTTTTCCTTCTTTATTACTTGCATCTTTCGTTAGTCTGCCCTCAACATTGTTATGCCATTGCAGTCCCAAGCTTAAGGAACAAATGAAGTATTGTGTCGAACATCCTGAGGAAATTAACAAACTTGCTAAAGTCAAAGCTCAAGTGAATGAAGTGAAAACTGTGATGATGGATAACATTGAAAAGGTATCAAAATTTACATGTTGGAATCACCATTCCTCATATATATATCCCTTTTAAAGCTTATATGTGCACTGCAGGTTCTTGATCGCGGAGAAAAGATTGAATTGCTTGTCGATAAATCTGAGAATCTCCGATCCCAGGTTAGTGTTTCAACGGATTATTACAGCTGCTTTTAACTCAAAAACTATTATCGTGAAAATGACACTCACTAGGCTTCTATGTTTGATTTAGGCTCAAGATTTCAGGAAACAAGGGGCAAAAGTTAAGCAAAAGATGTGGTTTGAGAATATGAAGATCAAGATGGTTGTGGCTGGAATTGTTGGAATTTTAGTACTCATGGTCTTTTTATCCATCTGCCCTCGCTTCCAATGCTGATCGCGATATATATTGTTTTGTACTTGTTATTGTTGCGCCCGTATCCTTGCAATTCTACATTGAAATTTTCTTGTTTTGTTAGGTTTTTGTTTTCTTCTTATTCTGCAACTTTAGCAAAGATGCCTGATGTACATACAGCTTACATGTAGCAATAGGTTAACTGTACTTACCAATTATTAGGCACTTCCCTGATGTATGTTTGTATTTCGACTTAATTTCTGTGTCCATCTCATTACAAACTTCGAATACATATATGATGATGATAATTTGTAATATCTGTTATGGAAAAATAACATAAATAATGAAAAACACACAAGAATTGTTTACACAATTCGGATTTCTTCTACGTTTGGGGCGCTACAAAGATACTATTTATAATGACACGCACAGTTTAAATACCCACATAATCCTAAGCCCAAAAGTGCCGAAAAGACATGGGCCAAAATTATGTACATTACGGCCCAAAATTTCACTTGTAGATGGATCATGGCCCGATCGAGTGCCATTAATAGTGTAGCCATGGGCCCATGGCCATGCAAATAAAATTGTTTCTAGAGGTAATAATTAAAATAGACCACCAGAATGAGTCATTTCCACTTTTTAGCCACGATATTTTGATTTAGGGAAAATAGCCATTAGAAGGATTTCGGGCCTGAATTTAGGCCATTGGGCTGGAATTCAGGCTGCGATGGCCTAAAAGTGTAAATGACTCATTCTAGTGGCCTATTTTAGTTTTTTTGAATTATATTTTTATTTTATTTTATTAGAATAAATAATATTCATTCTGTGTCATTATTTATCTGCTACTTTCTTTTTTCTTGTTCCAACATTTTTTTACTTTATTTCCATTTTAAAAATAATTAAATATTAATTATCAAACATACCCATCACATCGCATTAATAAATAAATATATTCAACTTTCAAACCCTTTTTTTTTAGAATAATGCTTTTATTTCCACCCAAACCACGTTTACAAACGTCCAGACTCAACAGCCGAATGCTATGGAAAATATCAGACAAGACCAATGACAACAATGAAAACAATCAACTCTTCTAGCAGAAACAATTACAACCTTGTTAAATAAATAAATTAAAATTATAAATTCATTACAACCATATTATATAAATTCTTAAGCTACATTTTTTAACCATAATATATCCTTGTATTTAATACTAATTATCCCTACATAAAGTACCATGTCCGAAAATTTTGGGATACTTATAATAAAACATGTTTATTTTTTACTTTATAATTTATTTGAATATGTATTTGTTTTACTTATTTTATAATATATTTGAATTAATATTTATTTTACTTTTTATATTACTACATTCGTCCCATTATTAGTATTAAAAAAAGTAACTTAAAAATTTATATAATGTGATTGTAATGAGTTTAAAATTTTAATTTATTTATTTATGTGTGATTTACTGATATGTGGTTGTGGGGTGGACTGAAATTATTAATGGTAGAGGGTAATTTGAAAGTTTAATATACTTATTTATTAATGTGAGGTGATGGGTAGGTTTGACGATTAATATTTAATTATTTTTAAAATGAAAATGAAATAAAAATATGGAACAAGAAAAAAAAGAAAAAGAAAGTATGACATAGAATGAGTATTATTTATTTTTATTACATAAAATAAAAAAATAATTGAAAAAAACTAAAATAGGCCACAAGAAGGAGTCATTTCCATTTTTAGGCCATCGCAGCCCGAATTCCAGCCCAATGGCCTAATTCAGGCCCGAAATCCTTCTAATGGCCTATTTTCCTAAATCAAAATATCATGGCCTAAAAGTGGAAATGACTCTTTCTTCTGGCCTATTTTAATTATTATCTCTTGTTTCTAAGGATGAAAGGTTTGGATGTTTTAGATAGACGAAAAGTTGAAACCAGAAAAATCGAGGTAACGGTCGAAAAAGTCTTCATGGGAAACGTTGCCAGAGGTTGCCTAGAATGTCGCCGGAAGTTCACAGGAGGTCGTCAGAAAAGTAGCCGGAAGTTGACTTGGAGGTCAGCCGGAATGTTGGGAGTCAATTTTCGAGTCAGACAAAATTTGAGCAAAATCTTGTGTACCAAACTATGCAAGCTCGTGTACCAATTTTAGTTTAGTACTCGGCCACTATTTTAGTTTAGTACACGAACATGTCTAGTTTATAATAACTACTATTGAACAAAGATTGAATATTAAGTATTTTCTTGACTTTAACCCTTTGTATTTGTCACTTCAAAGTTCACCACAATCTTTGCCGGATTCTGACCACCGAGAGCAACTCTCTCAAATTTCTGTGAGTTTCCATTGGCGTAACTCACCAGTTACAAAGAAGAATCCTTTGCAATTGCAACCAGCCAGTTTGTTCTTCCAAGGAGGGAGTGTGCTCAATCGTGAGGGATCCCTCGCATTCCCAGTCGAAGTCCATTTCAGTTAGATTCGAATATATTTCTTTTTCTTCTCATGTTTTTCTTCTAATCCGTTGTTAGAGATTGACTTTGGGAATAGAAATTCATGTTATAGTGTTATATTTATATTATTTTTGGTATCCCCAACTTTGCTAAGTCAATCTAAAAGAAAAATCGAAAATTGCATAAAATAGGGTTTACACTCTTTTTTAAGGGGCTGTCCAGAATCAGATTTCAGAGGACTCAATATTTCTGAATTTTTTAATTCCATATTTGAAATTCTTGTTTCGAGTAGGGTTAGACACACATCTTATTTGCCGAAATCCGTTAAAAAGTGAGTGAGATATCGTTGATCGAACTTTCCGGTGTTTTTATTGCTTGTTGTGATCTGTTTTGGAAATTTAGTAAATTTTTGCTCGGATTTTGGTAAATTTAATTGCATATCAGAATCCTCTCGCTGATTCGAGTGATTTACATATAAAGTTCATAGAAATCGACAACGAATCAGTGATTTAGAGCCATTTGAGGTTTTTGTCGAAATTCTTGCATGTTCATTCGAATTTTTGGTGTTTTTGTGGTTAAATTTGCTGTTTGAGCGTGTTTTTACCATCCTTGAATATTTTTGGTTTGCATGTTATTGTGGTTATTTGGTTTGTCTAGGCTAATTAAGTGCCTTTTATCAAAATCCCATTGAGTGTTCTCGAGAGTTCACGTGTGTTCTTCATGTTCTTGAATATATTCATAATATTCTTGAGATTTTAAGTGTTTGATTGAATGAAATTGTAGTGTGGTTCTTTGTAACTTGTAATTATTTTCGATAATTGGGATATTAAGAGTGTTTGGTAGAAGTCAAAGTATTACACTTAAAGAAAGAAAAAAAGGAAAGGAGTACATATATTGTAGTTTCTTTCTTCTGCATGGAAGGTCGAGGAACTTCAATGGACGAGTTAGCAAAAAAGATAGCCGCACTAACAAGAATGGTTGACATGCACAAATCTGTGCGGGAATCAGGAGCGCTTCAACCCAATGAGATAAGTGAACATGAAAATAAGCAATATTCTAGAAAATTCGAGTAAGATCCAGTAGATGCAGAAGAAACTAATAAAGTGAATATGGATGAGCTTTAAATGCCAAAAGGATTGAAGAAAAGCTTGATGATCAAAGAGAAAATTTATTGCACTATTTTTGTATAATAGATGGAAAATATGGGACAATGATGATTGTAGACAATGGTCTCTGTACTTCACACCAAATTAAAGTGCCTCTATTAGGACAGAAAATAATGTACCTGAAATTTTGTCTGATACTTTTTACAGATTTGAGTCTAATAAGAAGCTACCGCCAGAAAGGTCATGCAATGGCTCTACTTCGATATGCAAAGCTTCCATAGGGATTGCACAGGTTAAAGTTGACCAAAATTCATCGAAACTTCCAAAGGTAAGACCTCTCCATTTCTCCGAAATGGTTCATATACTGGGCAGTATATACTGCAATCAATTCTAGCCATTAGATTATATGTTTTATTAAGTGCCCGTTTGGATAAGCGATATGAAACAACTTATCTGATTATTGCGTTTTCAAAACGTAAATAATCAGGTTTGCAGCACCATTTTTTAATGATTAAACTGATTATTAGCAGCGGAAAATTATGATTAAAGAACTTAATTTAAAAAGCGAAATTTAAAGCATAATTTGAGATGCATAAATTTTAAATACATAATTAAAGACAGGATAAATACGATTTAAGCATAATGAAACACTCACACGAGTCTTTTACTTTTCATCCCGTAAACTAAGAAGAGGACACCATACCGGGAGATCACTAACGAGGCAATCTCAACATAGGACCACTAACGAGGCAGTCCAAACAATGGGAGACCACTAACGAGGCAGTCTCAAAGATAGTAGGACCACTAACGAGGCGATCCAAAAAGATAGTAGGACCACTAACGAGGCGATCCACAAATACAGCGCGCGAGATCACTAACGAGGCAATCTCAGATAGTAAGGAGACCACTAACGAGGCAGTCTCAAAGATAATGATAGTATGAAGATCGGCTCAGCCTAGTGAACGGGATTTTTCGAAAGTTCGTATTTCAAAGTTATCAAAGGATCGATATCGCGTTTTCATAGTTCGAGTTTTCTCAAGTTCGAAAAATCCTATTCGAGGCAGTTCACGCCTTTCTTAATTTAAAATTCGTTTTTCCTCCAAAAATTCTGAAACTTGGCCAGTAATTCAAAAACACACACACGAACAACTTTCATGTTTTAAGTTTTTGGAAATAAGGTTCCGAAGTGAGTTAAAATTTGAGTTTATTGCAAAGAATAATTTACGTCTTAAAAACTGTTGTCGTCACAGGTTCGTGTAACGCCGATTAAAAATTCATTTCAAAACCAATCGATGTGAAATTTTTACAGTAACTACACAACACATTAAGGAACAACTTTCATGTTTTAAGTTTTTGGAAATAATGAATTCTTGGTACTCAAAAATCGAGTGCAACTCACTGCATACTCATGGCCCTTAAAACGAATTCAAAACAGTTCGAAAAACTTGGCCGATTGACATATCAAATGAACACCAAAATTCGTGAAATTTTGTAGGCATAATCTAGACACAATTATCTACAACTTTTGTTTAGAAATGCAAAGTTAAATCATTCGAAAAATGGGTGAAAAACATGCATCAAGTTGAATGAAGGAATCTGTCACAGATTTAAACGGTTCGGTTCAATACAGAAAGTTCATGGCGAAAATTGGGATAGCAAAACTTAATGTCAATGGCTGAAATTTGGACACAAGATAGATAAAGGTGTTAGAAACAACTTTTATGTTGAAAAGTTTTCGGTTTGAATTCCCGAAGGTCGAGTTTTTGGCGAGTTTTTAAAATTGGACGAGAATAGGGTTTTTGAAAACCGATTTTTGTTACAAGCCTATATCTCGAGATTTAAACAACAAACAACCACGAAAATTTGTGAGTAAGGTTTTAACTTACTTAGAATGATGATAGGGTCGCTGGATTGGGTTTCCGGACGTCCTAGGGTCACGACGAACGGCCAACTTCTCCGATCGCTTTTTGTTCGTTTTCCGACGGGAAATCGTAGTAAGGAAAAAGGGTTAGAATATGAGTTTCTGAGATCTATGGACGAATTGAAACGTTGCACAATGGCTTACCAAGAGTCTAGAGGGCAGGGGCTTGTCCCGGTCGTCCCGTCGTCGCCGGAATACTTGCCGGAAAGTGGTGTCGAAAGAGTTTCGAACTTGGAGAGGGAATTGAGGGTGGAGGCTGAATGTTTACTGAAAACCTAGGGTTTGGGGCGCCCCTAGGGTAATCTTAAGCCTTCCCCAAGGCTGAGATTCGATTGCCATGGTTAGGGGTGTGGTTTTTGGCAAGAAAATCGTCATGGAAGGAAAGTTTACACTTTCAGCACCTCTGGCGCGCTGGTGGCGCGCACCTAAGCTTTTGTCCGCGCGGAGCACGCGTGCCAGGCCTGGCGTCGCGACGCCCTTGGCCGCGCGGTGGCCGCGCGGCGGCGCGCGGACAGCGCGGGCCGGCCGGACCGGCCGGTTCGGCTCCGCGTGTTCCGTCGGGTCTTCCCTCGCTTTCCCCTATCGGTTTCCTACGTGTTAGCTCGATTCCCTGGGGCGTTTTCGTTGCGGAATCTTCTCCTTAATCTTGTTACGAGTCCGGCTTATCGCTCGCAACATTTCCGGGTCCTACTTAGCCTAGTCTAAATTGGTTTCAACATCTCCTATCGTCCTTGTGATCTAATTCGTGATCTATTTTGTGATTTATTTCGTGACTGAACTTAGAAATTAGTTCTAAGCTGCCTACGTACCCTGTGAAGGGATCAAGTCATGACGTAGTTCAAAACAATTTGAATTTGTTTTTCCTCGGGTGTTACATCCTCCCCCCCTTAAGAATACAGTTATGTCCCCATAACTGTGGTCGGGTCGTCTTGGAAGAGGGTAGGGTAACGTTGCCTCATGTCGGCTTCCAATTCCCAGGTTGCCGTCTCCGTCTCGTGGTTGGACCACAGGACCTTGACCATCTTTACAGTTTTATTCCTTGTCACCCTTTCCTTGTAGTCGAGTATTTGCACCGGGGTTTCTTCATAGGTCAAGTCATCATCCAATTCGATTACGTCCGGTTGGAGTACATGCGGCGTGTCGGGCACATACTCCTTTAGTTGGGGGTCGTGGAACACATTGTGGTCACGAGCAAACGGTGGTGGGGTCGTTAGTTAACATGCCGTTCTCATTTCCCTACGGAATTTCTTAGGGTCCCTAGGTATTTACGTCCCGGGGGTTCCCCGTAGTCCTGCGAAAGGAGGGCGTGAGGCAATTCCGCCGTCCTTGCCCGGAATAATGCCAGGCGATGCTCCCTGTCGACGTATTTCCCTGTCAATGTATGCCCGGGTTCAGCGAGGACCGTATAGCGAAAGAGATTGAGCAGAACAGGAAAGATAAAACTCCACCCGGGTCCCGCGCGGTGGCCGCGCGTTGGCGCGCGGGGAGCGCGCGGCACCCCCTGTTCGAGAAAATAGGGCTCGCGCTCCGCGCGAGCCACTTCCCCCATTTCCCATCCGAGAACATACCCCCCAATTCTCTCTAAATCCGGCGAGTTACCTTCTTGTTTGCTCGATTTCGACTTCAATTCCACTCATCTAGGTACGAGTCTACTAAACCCACTTACTAATTTCAACCTTTATGTTTTGGATGACTTGATTTGTGTAGAGATTTAGGGAAATTAGGGTTTGTGTACAAAAATTGGGGGTTTGTGATTTTTAGGCTTGATTTGTGCAATTTAGCAAGTGTATGTGGCAATTGTTGTTACTCTTATTGCCTTGCCTACGTTTATGTTATAATGTGTTTATGTTTTTGGCAAATTCTTGTTGAATTCGAATCCTTAGAAAGGCTATGGAGTTATTGATGCTTGGTTGCTGTTGGGGTGTGATTATTGGTTCGTTCCCTCGTTGTTTAGTGCTGTAGGATTTGCCGTATTGTTATTAGAATGATTGTTTCGCTCTGTGGGCGATTTCCGTGTGTTGTTAGTAACTTAGGTTTTGGTTTATTGTGCACATAACGTGTTCGACGAAATGCCACATAGGGTTTAGGCACTAGTTTTAGCATATTCTTTGTCTAGGTCACCTCCTGGTCGGTCTTAGTAAACGGTAGGATTTGTTGTTCTTACGGTACATTCACGTTGGGATTATATATTAATGCCCTATTCGTATTTTCGCTTGACTTCTGTGTGGGACTTAGCCTTATAATTGGTGTTTGGTAACTTGCAGGATGTTGCTCTTTTTGTGGGTCGTTTTGGCGTCTCTCATGTGTCCTCCGAGGACTAGGAGACGGGTTGCTGATGAGGCTGGCCCCAGTCATGCTGCTCCGGCGATGCCGGATTTCGACGAGAGTGAGTCTGAGGAGGATGAGGCGCAGAGGGGCCCGCGTCTCAGGGGCCTCCCGGACGAGGTGCGTCCTCACCGGCATGACAGGTTCCGGTTTAGGACGAGGGCTGCCCAGGACTTTTATTTCGACGAGCTTCGTCGAAACAGGGCTTACGTCCCTGAGAGAGGCATATATCCTCTTCATATGGGCGATGACAGGGTCAGTGCGGTCTTGGAGTATTTACAGTGGACTGGTCTGGCACGTCACCCCGAGGGCGTCGCCTCCGGTTATTTGGCTATGGAGGTTATTGCCAACATCGGCGGTCTCGGGGAGGGTGACGATCTATCCCGGGTATGGGTCCGTGGTCGCTACCTCGACTTCAGTGCTCGGGCGATCAACGTCTATTTTGGCTTGCCCGACGATGGCGTGTTCCGGCCCCAGCCTGAGGGGCGCGTTCTTGCTCCTGCGTGGAACACCTTATGCACCCTAGTGCCTCCTACGTTCGAGCACAGTCATGAGCTTCGTTTGACGTCGGTGGACTCTCCTTGGCGAGAGCTTGCTCAGCTATGGTTCGGGCGTGTCCGGCCGATGTCCCGGAGCCACATTGTCTTGGATCACGTCTACGAGACCATTTGCTTCATCGCGCGGGACGGTAGGGTGAATGTAGGGGCTTGCATCGAGGACAACTTGCGGGGTATGCGCAGAGGACGAGGGAGTAGGGTGATTACCCATGTTCACCTCATCTGTGGGTTGTGCGCGGCACAGGGGATTCGCACTACACCGGAGACAGATCCGTACGACCTAGCACCTGGCCGTTGCTACCGTATTCCGTCTTATGCTGAGCGGCGTAGCGCCTTACGTCGTGGGGCTCCCCGTGCTGTACTTCGCCCGCAGCCTGATGACGGCGGCCTGATCCTCGTTGTGCCACCGGAGCAGCCACCCCCTCCTCCAGTGGTTCCACCTCCTGCTGGGGCACCTCCTGCCGTGGCACCTCAGGGGCAGGAGATGATTCAGATGCTGCAGATGATGCAGGAGATGCGGGTCGGTATGGACGCCGGGTTTGCAGCTGGGCAGGCTCGTTATGACGCCCTCGACGCTAGGTTGGACCTTTATCAGACCCGCATGGACTCGTTTGCTACGAGGCAGGCTCAGCAGCAGGCCACCATGTCCGACATGTACGCCTATGTGCGGCAGATGGACGACTTCATGCGCCGACAGTTCCCGCCTCCTGACCAGTG
Organism: Hygrophila difformis; assembly: GCA_030278955.1. Lineage (NCBI taxonomy): Eukaryota > Viridiplantae > Streptophyta > Magnoliopsida > Lamiales > Acanthaceae > Hygrophila > Hygrophila difformis. Next base: position 18,013,678 of record JAOANR010000015.1, on the reverse strand, counting down.
ATGTCTCCTTTTGGTTTCGTGTTTTCGTTTAGGTTTTGCATTTAGACGTACTTTGTTTAGTTTCCTCCTTATGAGGACGTTGCTGTTGCCTGGGATTTGTGATTTATATTTTCGTTATGTTATGGCTTAGTTAGGTGCTTGACATGTGTTAGTTGTTTGCTGTTGTTTTAGAACCATGGTTTAATTGTTCTGTCCATTTTATGGTTTGAGATGTTCTGGATTTACTGTTACCTTCCTATCGTATCTGCATGTGTGTGGATTGCCCAACAATACCTACGCCGTTGCTTAACTAAACCGCTTGGATAAATTAGCGTGATAAGATACACGGGATTAGAGTTTATATGTAAAATATATAGTTGCTCTTAAGGGGAAAATTTTATTGAATGAAGATTAGTCTTTTAATAGGTATCAATTTATCAGGGTTTTCTTGTAAAGGTTGTTGGAATTTATTTATATATATGTACATATTTACGTATATGTATATATTTTATTATTATTATTATTATTATTATTATTATATTACTATTATTATTATTATTATTTTTATTTTTTTTTTTTTTATCTGTTCGTTTTTTTTTTTTTTTTTTTTTTTTTTTGGTTGTAGGTTTCCCTAAGGTGACCCAAATGGGCCAGGTTACCCTCCAACTGTCCTACCCGCGTTTTGAAGTAATTGATGTGCTGTTGGCCCTCAAGGTATGCGTTCATTAATTTCACCATCAAATTGACCATGTTCGCGTTGGGCTCGGCCATCTAATGTCAACAAGGGAGGTTAGAGTTAGATGTTTTTCAGGCAAAGTTAAGATATGCATAAATTTAATTCTATATGCAACATGCAAGTGCAAGTCCCTTCCCCCATAAAATTTAGTTTAAAATAAATTGCTAAAGGTTGGGCCTCTATAGTGGGCCAAAATTTAATGTTTCTTGGGCTAAGATTTGGGCTATGTAAAAAAAAGGATTATAGATTTTTGGGCTAAAAATAGTACTAGTAGTCAAATAAATAAATTTTAAAAGAAATAATACTTGGGTTTAAAAATATTGGTTTAAAATAATAGTAGTAGCTTTAAAAATTTTTCCGGGCTCTGATACCAACTTGTAACACCCCGAATTTGATAACCCAGGCCGAGGTGTCACCGCCGCATCCCCCTAGCAAGACACGGCTTCCCGAGCTCGCTAAGGAAATGCAAGGCTTGTGGGTATGCAAAAGATTTAAAACATTCAAGATATAGTCCGGAAATTTATAATACTTAAAACGATAGTAGTAATCATCATGCGCGAAAAAGTAAATAGAGTAAATGCAGCGGAAAGTAAATCACGGCCAACATGGCCAAATCCTCGGGTTTAACAGACCCGGTAAAACAGTACTATGATGCAGAAAGCGAAATGTTCATAATAATTCCCCCCAAGTGCATGCGTATGCGTCACTCGACATACTCTGTAAAAGAAAGATGCCAACGGTTGTCAGTATAAAAATATACTGAGTAAGTTAATCCCTAACTAACAAATAAAAGGGGTTACAAGTGTTTAAACTAAAGATTTCGCTTACCGTACGAGAATTTAAAAATACATGATTTATTAGCAGCGGAAAATTATGATTAAAGAACTTAATTTAAAAAGCGAAATTTAAAGCATAATTTGAGATGCATAAATTTTAAATACATAATTAAAGACAGGATAAATACGATTTAAGCATAATGAAACACTCACACGAGTCTTTTACTTTTCATCCCGTAAACTAAGAAGAGGACACCATACCGGGAGATCACTAACGAGGCAATCTCAACATAGGACCACTAACGAGGCAGTCCAAACAATGGGAGACCACTAACGAGGCAGTCTCAAAGATAGTAGGACCACTAACGAGGCGATCCAAAAAGATAGTAGGACCACTAACGAGGCGATCCACAAATACAGCGCGCGAGATCACTAACGAGGCAATCTCAGATAGTAAGGAGACCACTAACGAGGCAGTCTCAAAGATAATGATAGTATGAAGATCGGCTCAGCCTAGTGAACGGGATTTTTCGAAAGTTCGTATTTCAAAGTTATCAAAGGATCGATATCGCGTTTTCATAGTTCGAGTTTTCTCAAGTTCGAAAAATCCTATTCGAGGCAGTTCACGCCTTTCTTAATTTAAAATTCGTTTTTCCTCCAAAAATTCTGAAACTTGGCCAGTAATTCAAAAACACACACACGAACAACTTTCATGTTTTAAGTTTTTGGAAATAAGGTTCCGAAGTGAGTTAAAATTTGAGTTTATTGCAAAGAATAATTTACGTCTTAAAAACTGTTGTCGTCACAGGTTCGTGTAACGCCGATTAAAAATTCATTTCAAAACCAATCGATGTGAAATTTTTACAGTAACTACACAACACATTAAGGAACAACTTTCATGTTTTAAGTTTTTGGAAATAATGAATTCTTGGTACTCAAAAATCGAGTGCAACTCACTGCATACTCATGGCCCTTAAAACGAATTCAAAACAGTTCGAAAAACTTGGCCGATTGACATATCAAATGAACACCAAAATTCGTGAAATTTTGTAGGCATAATCTAGACACAATTATCTACAACTTTTGTTTAGAAATGCAAAGTTAAATCATTCGAAAAATGGGTGAAAAACATGCATCAAGTTGAATGAAGGAATCTGTCACAGATTTAAACGGTTCGGTTCAATACAGAAAGTTCATGGCGAAAATTGGGATAGCAAAACTTAATGTCAATGGCTGAAATTTGGACAAAAGATAGATAAAGGTGTTAGGAACAACTTTTATGTTGAAAAGTTTTCGGTTTGAATTCCCGAAGGTCGAGTTTTTGGCGGGTTTTTAAAATTGGACGAGAATAGGGTTTTTGAAAACCGATTTTTGTTACAAGCCTATATCTCGAGATTTAAACAACAAACAACCACGAAAATTTGTGAGTAAGGTTTCAACTTACTTAGAATGATGATAGGGTCGCTGGATTGGGTTTCCGGACGTCCTAGGGTCACGACGAACGGCCAACTTCTCCGATCGCTTTTTGTTCGTTTTCCGACGGGAAATCGTAGTAAGGAAAAAGGGTTAGAATATGAGTTTCTGAGATCTATGGACGAATTGAAACGTTGCACAATGGCTTACCAAGAGTCTAGAGGGCAGGGGCTTGTCCCGGTCGTCCCGTCGTCGCCGGAATACTTGCCGGAAAGTGGTGTCGAAAGAGTTTCGAACTTGGAGAGGGAATTGAGGGTGGAGGCTGAATGTTTACTGAAAACCTAGGGTTTGGGGCGCCCCTAGGGTATTCTTAAGCCTTCCCCAAGGCTGAGATTCGATTGCCATGGTTAGGGGTGTGGTTTTTGGCAAGAAAATCGCCATGGAAGGAAAGTTTACACTTTCAGCACCTCTGGCGCGCTGGTGGCGCGCACCTAAGCTTTTGTTCGCGCGGAGCACGCGTGCCAGGCCTGGCGTCGCGACGCCCTTGGCCGCGCGGCGGCGCGCGGACAGCGCGGGCCGGCCGGACCGGCCGGTTCGGCTCCGCGTGTTCCGTCGGGTCTTCCCTCGCTTTCCCCTATCGGTTTCCTACGTGTTAGCTCGATTCCCTGGGGCGTTTTCGTTGCGGAATCTTCTCCTTAATCTTGTTACGAGTCCGGCTTATCGCTCGCAACATTTCCGGGTCCTACTTAGCCTAGTCTAAATTGGTTTCAACATCTCCTATCGTCCTTGTGATCTAATTCGTGATCTATTTTGTGATTTATTTCGTGACTGAACTTAGAAATTAGTTCTAAGCTGCCTACGTACCCTGTGAAGGGATCAAGTCATGACGTAGTTCAAAACAATTTGAATTTGTTTTTCCTCGGGTGTTACATTATACCAAGGTTAGTTAAGTAATTTTCCTTTCTTATTATTTTATTTCAAAATATCACCACCGTCTCGTATTCCAGCATAACTTTTTGCAGCTTTTCAATCTCAATGTTTTTTCCACCACATTCTGTTTTCAAATGTTTAAACATTCTGTTTCAAAAGTTTAAGCATTCTGTTTTAATATAATAAATATTATGTTATACATAATTTGAAATGTATTGAATATACATTCTGTTCCAAATGTCAAGATATTCTGTTATAATAGAAATGACATGTTGTTATACACATTATACATAGATTAAGCAAACATTCTGTTTTAATGGTTTCAACATTCTGTTTTAATGGTTTAAACATTATGTTTTGATAAAATATACATTATGTTGTCGGTATTGAATATGAATATGAACATAATTGTTTAGACATTCTGTTTTGAATTAATGCTAATTCTCTTTTATTTATATTGACATTCTATTTTACATACATTTACAATATATTTTTTTCTTTTTCTTTTTCACATTCTGTTTAGCTTATATTGTCATTGTATTTTAACACATGTGGCATTTCGTTTCATAAAAATTAGCATAAGTTTGTATATATTCATATCTTATTTTGTATATTTATTACATTATGTTTAGATTATTTTAAATGCATTAACATTCTGTTTAGATTATTTAATATATATATATATATATATAAACACATAATGTCAAATATTATGAGACAAAATATCATGTTTAATAAAATAGAATGTCATCTTTAATAAAAACAGAATGTGTTTGTGACAGCATGCTTCCCATTTCAGACAGAATGTTATATTAGATAAGGACAGCATGTCACCATGTATTCTTATGTTTTATCGAATCTATTTTTCTAAAACATATTTTTTAAAATACAAATTTAAAAAAGATTGATGCAAAAATGATATTGAAGCAAAGTTTTCTATTGAAATCTTGATTGGATGGAAAGTAATCATCATTAATATTATTTAAGTTTAAAAAGTGTAATTACATATTTGCCCATAATATCAATTTCAACCATTTATTTAAAGTTAGATCTAAAGGTTAAGAAATATTCCAGTACATACTGGAAAAAGTGCTCCCAGCACTTGAACCGCACCGCCATTTCTCTGCCTTGAATCTGTCATAAAACCTCGTTCCCACAAGCTCTAGCTAAGTAAACTGATTAGTTACCATTGTTCAAACTAGTATTACCCCGCCCAATGCACGAAAATATGGACAATGTGAATAAAAATATCTAAGTTAAATAATAAAATTGTTCAATTTTATTATGCGGATTACATTCCCCAAACTCCTTAACCTATTTTAAGCATTAAATAAGTACACGAAAAAGGAATGAACCAATAGAAATATTTTCACTACCAATATTTATATATTATAATTTAGCACCTTAAAAATATTATACTACAAACAATAGTTGAAAGAATAAAAAAAATGAAAAAAAAAATATAAAAGACGTTCTACTCGCGACTTTAATGTCATGCATTGAGAAAAAAAAAGTACGTGAAATCACATTGCACTCATTACTTGATTATTGATATTAATCCACCCTAAAGCGTTGTGAAATTAAAAATTTGACAAAGATGTATATACTTCCAAATTAAATTAGAAAATATAAGAAATACTCTTGTGAATGAGTCCATTGACAAATTAAAATGACTTTTGTTTCATCAACTTATTGTTGTATTCTAATTTATCTAATACAAATATTTACTATTCATTAATGAATATAATAATAATTTATAAAGTACTTATTAATAATTTATCATATAATCATTAACTATAATTTCAATTCATAAAGAATTGGTTAAGAATAATAACAAATATTTAAAATATATTTAAAAAGTAAATATAATATCAACCCATAAAGTTTTTGCTATATACTTATTTGGTAGTATTCTTATCTATAATAATTAATGAAGTAAATTTTTAATTTGAATTTCGCTGAAATTTGATTCTCTTATATTTTGAAAATGCATTATACTTTCATATAATTCATTTATTTTTATAGTGAAATATGATTTACTTTTGCTATTGTTTATTATCCAACTTCGACTAATGTTTATACAATATTTTAAAATGAAAATCATAGTCAAGTACGATCTTGTTAGATTTGTCTCATCATGTAGTTATAAAATATCAAATTTTTAGAATTTCTACTTGTACACATTTTGAGTTATTAATGAGTTTTTGATCATTAGAAATGTGTATTGGATTGCGTGCAGAAAGTGAGTATTGAGGAAATAGATAGGTTACTATTCATAAGGGAATTTTTGTGAAAAATAATTGATAGGTTAGAGTTCATAAGGGTAGGTTACTGTTCATAAGGGATATTGTTTTTATATATTACTAGTATTACCCCGTCCGAATGGGCGAGGATGTAAGATAGACAAACTATAGTGGCATAATGTGACTGGTTTTAAAATAACAAAATATTGAAATGTAATAGATAGATAGCTAGATAATAGATGTGTATGTGACCATAGTTTGTTCATTTTATTTTTATATTGTGATTTATCTAATTTAGTTAATCTATTTCATACAAATATTTATTTTTCATTGATGAATATAATATAAATTTATAAAAGATTTATTAATATTTTTTATCATATTAAATATAATTTCAATTTATAAAATATTTTTTAGTATTTAAAATATATTTAAATAAAAAATCTTAAAGAAACATGGCTCCTTCTAGGGTTTCTCGTGCGACTCGGTCTTCTTCAACAGATCGTCTGGCGGCTCCCCATGATCTTGGAGGGACTCCTCCGACTCCTGTTCGTCCTCCTGACACACAGGGTCCGACTCCCGTCTTGGCAGATGTTGGAACCCCGTCAATTGCTTCGTTCCGCGATGCCGTTGTGGCCAATTCGGCTTCCGTGGAAACGCTTGTTCATCCGCCGGTCGCTCCTCGTGACTGGCTTCGAGAAAATCTTGCTTCTATTGATAAGGATGGTGCCCACTCTAGATGTCCAAAAATTCGATTCGCCAAGGCTGTGTTGGATGAACTCTTTGAGCCGTGGAAATATACCCTTGTGCTTAAAGTGCTAGGCATCACGGTAGGTTATACGGCTATCAAAGAAAGACTTACATGTGCATGGAAACTAGCGAATACGTTCGACCTGTTGGATATTGGACACGGTTGCTTTTTTGCTAAGTTTGCGAATCCGGCTGATCGTGAGAAAGTTATTACGGGGAGGGCCATGGACGGTATTCGACGAATGCCTTTCAATTAAAAGGTGGACTGCTGATTTTAATCCGAAAACGTCAAAGGTGAATTCGATTCAGGCTTGGGTTCGGCTTATGGATCTTAAGAAAGCGTTTTACAATGAGAATGCCTTGAGAGTTATCTCTGCGGCCATGGGTACATTCATCAAATTTGATAAAACTACCACGGCTATATCACGAGGACGCTACGCAAGACTGTGCGTTGAGATTGATATTGACAAACCCTTGTTGGGTATTCTTGTTGAGGAAGGAGAGCAAGTACATGTCGCATATGAGGGTTTACATCTATTGTGCATGCATTGTGCCAAATTTAGTCATACGCAGGAACGTTCTCCGATCAAGATCGATAACGTCAATGCTGAAAGTGGTCCGATCAAGATCAATATGGGAAAGACTGATAAGGCCAATGCTGAAAGTGGTCCTTTGGATCAACAACAAAAGGTGGGGGCTACCATCCCTAAGGCCACAGATGGGGCTTCCATGGCGGATCAACAGGAGTTGGGGTCACAGGTCTCTGAGGAGGTGGTTCCGGAGGGCACGGTTACAGGGATGGATCATGCGGGCACTGAGGAATTGGGGGTCAGGGAGTGGATGGTGGTTAAAAGGCGGAACCACGTCAACAGAAACCAGGGATTTCCAAAGGTTCAAAGAGTGATGGGGTTAAGGACGTGACTAAGCAGGATGAAAGACAAGAGAGGAAGTCGGTGGCTGAGATTTCTTTGCATACCAATAAGGGCTTGGGTGATGTGAGTCCTTCGAATACTCAGAGGGATGATATCCAGTCCCATCCGGTGTTGAAAGAGGAGATTATTACGTCCAAGGGAGATATAGTGCTATAGCATGAGGTGAGTGTTGATCCTCTAGCATTACCGCCTCCTGTCCCTATACAGGGCAGTTCTAATGCTACGATGAAAAACGCTACTCGAATGAATAAGCTATTGCATGGTGTAAAGAGGGGCCGTCCTACCAAGAAGCTAGTAAAAGGGGAGAGCGGGAAGAATGGTGGTAAAGTGGATGTGGAGAAGAATTTTCCTGCTAAATACCACCACTTATTGACTGCTGGAATGGAAGATGCGGTGACTGTTACTTCCGGCCTTGGTAATGTTATTGAGGCCATACTGGAAAATAGGCGAGAGTTAGCGATCCATGGAGGGGTGGTTCAGGAAGGTCTGGGGCACAATATGCTCGGTGTGGAGGTATCTGCTAATAAGGATTTGGCCTTGGAGCCACAATGATTGAGTTTAAAGATTTTACGGTGCTTGCATGGAATATCTGTGGCGCCATGCAAAGAAGTACCCAACGCCACATTGAGGAGGTTGTTCGAATGTTTAAACCATCGGTGCTTGTGTTGATGGAACCTAGAGGTGCATTTGATCGCCTGAAAGTGCTTCTTTATCGAATTAATTATGCTGCAGTTTATATTGAGGAGTGTGTGGGTCAGGCTGGAGACATGGATTCTCTGTCGTATTAGCTCTCGATTTTCTCTTGCAGTTGTGGACATTAAACCGCGGCTGATTACCTTAGAAGTCTCATGTGGAATGGTATCTTGGCACTTATCTTGTATATATGCTAGTCCATGTGTGAGAGACCGTTCCAGGAATTGGGATCACATGCGTAGTGTTAGCAACATGGTCCAGGGTCATTGGCTTTCGTTGGGTGATTGGAATGATATAGCTTACATGTCGGAGGCTGTGGAATGTGTCCTAATGTCCGCCAATGTGAGGACTTCCAAGATATGCTCAGTGACTGTGGTCTTAACGACATTCATACAGTGGGGGATGCCTTTACTTGGCAATGAAATACGTCGGGAGGTCCTTTAGCTCGCAAGCGTCTGGATCGAGCAGTTGCCAATTTGGCTTGGGCTTCCTTATTTCGTCAGGGGTATGTGGAAGTATTGACACGTCGTGCTTCTTATCATAATGCATTATTTCTCCGATGCTGCAAGCCGCCGGTGGTAGTTGGGCCTCGCCCCATTTGGATGGGAACATATGTGATCGGAACACGCCCACTATCATCATGTTGTGGAAGTTGCATGGCATGGAGGTGGAGAATCCCTTCACCAGCGTCTTAGCTAGGTTCGTGATTCATCTATTCATTTTAAGGAATATACCATTGGGAATATATATAAGAGGAAGAGGAGGCTATTGAAACGCTTGGATGGGATTCGAAGATGTCTTGTTCGGGTGGATTCGGCATGAATGGTACGATTGGAAAAGAAGTTAATGCAAGATTTGGAGGACCTCTTGAAGCAAGAGGAGATATTGTGGTTCCAAAAGTCCCGAGATAAATGGGTTTCGCATGGCGATCGTAACACACGTTACTTGCATTCCCAAACGATTGTCCGTCGCCAACGGAGTCGTATCATGGGATTAGAAATTGATGGCCTATGGGTCACGGATGAGGATAGGATGCAGGAGCATGCAGTGAATCATTTCAATTGGCTTCTTGGTCATTCGCAAACACAAGTGCGGTTAGAGGGGTTTTCTCTTCCTCCGCTGGCTCATTTGATGCATGCGGGCGAGTTAAGTGAGCCTGTCAACTTAGAGGAGGTGTCAGCGGCTGTCAAAGGTTTGAAAGGGTTTTCAGCACCTGGCCCGGATGGGTTCCCAACTATGTTTTTTAAGCTATATTAGGACTTGATTGGCCAGGATGTGTGGCGTTTTGTACAGCAGGTTGTATTGGATGGTAAGTTTGATACTGCACTTACTTCTACTTTCATCTGCCTCATTCCTAAGGTGGAGGTTCCTCAGGAGGTAAAACATTATAGACCGATCAGTTTGTGCAAAGTAGCCTATAAGATCTTGACTAAAGTGCTGGTAAATCGTTTGAGGCCATATCTTAGGTATTACATTGGTCCCTACCAATCTGGTTTCCTTCCAGGGCGAGGTACATCGGGTAATTCTATTATTCTACAAGAAGTTATCTCCACCTTCAGGAATAGAAGCCAGAGATCATGTGATTTTTTACTTAAAGTTGATTTAGAAAAGGTGTATGATAATGTTGATTGGCACTTTCTGGAGGGTTGTTTAATTGACATGAATCTGCCCGTCTCCTTGATCCGCATCATTATGTTTTGTGTAAAATCTCCCACTTATTCGGTATTATGGAATGGGGTGGCCTTACCGCCCTTACGGCTTCCAAGGGAATTCGGCAAGGCGATCCTCTTTCTCCTTATTTGTTTTTAATTGTCATGGAAAAGCTGTTTCATGCTATTCTGGTGAAGGTCAATGAAGGTAATTGGAAGCCAGTGATGGTGGGGAGGCAGGCTACATCCTTATCCCATTTGATGTTCGCGGATGATTTACTGTTATTCTTTCAAGCTTCATTGGATAGTGTTCGATGAATGGATGAGGTGTTTTTCACCTTTGCGCGTCAGGCAGGTCTCAGCATGAATGCTAATAAATCAAAGGCATATGCCTCGGCTGCTATGCCTTATGCCGCCAAGCAGGAAGTGGCATCCATTCTAAATATTGAGTTTTGTGACGACTTGGGGAAATATCTTGGATTTCCTTTGTTCAACGGCGCTGTGAATGGAAGTCATTTTGATTTTTTGGTGGAGAATATTAATTCTAAACTTAGTAACTGAAAACGTGGACTCTTGAACAAACCGGGGCGGATGACTCTTGCGCGGGCAGTACTCTCCTCCATCCCTACTTATGTCATGCAGACATCATGGTTGCCCGCTTCTACTTGCTCCAGGATTGATCGATGTATTCGCGAGTTCATTTGGAAAGATTCTAATGGGCGATGAATTAATTTGGTGGCCTGGGATAAGATGGTCTTGCCTCGAAAGATGGGAGGTATAGGTATCCGAAAGAGTAGGGATATGAATGTTGCTATGCTTGGGAAAATTGTTGTTGACTGCTTGCAATTGTCTCCCAAGCCGTGGACTAAGATGCTACTCGCTAAATATGGATGTGAGAATGGTAATTTTTCACGACGTCCTGGTGCATCACCTATATACAGAGCTTTATGCAAGGCAGCTCCTCTTATTGTGAGTGGGTGTCGATTGAGGATAGGGAATGGCAATAGAAGCCTATGGTATTCTTCATGGTTAGGAGGTGGTCCGATCGCTTCTCGTGTGCCCTACGTTCATTACAATGATGTAGGTCAATGCATCAAGGATATTTATACACATGATCGCTGGTGTTGGGAACTAGCATACACGACCATTCCGGACACTATCAAAGCGGAGGTTAGGGAGCATGGACCGATCCCCCTCCATGATTCTGTGCAGGATATGTGGTGTTGGATGGGGACGCCATCTGGGAGATATTCGGTGGCTTCAAGATATGAGTGGCTTCTTAGTCAACGAGGATGTCAAAGAGATTCGATGCGGGCTTGGGTATGGAGAGTTCGATGCCCGAAGAAAGTGAGGGTTCTTTTGTGGTTGATGGTGCATGACTCCCCTCCTACAAAATGGTATGAGACATCACAGGGGTTTGGCTACTTTGGCAGATTGTTCAATATGTGGATGTGGTGAGGAGGATGTTTTCCATTTAGTTTTTGCTTGTTCATGGGTGGTGGAGGTTTGGAGGAAACTAGGCATTTTTCATGGAAGGCAGGGGGATGTGCTTCAGTCTGGGGATGCTGCGGGTTTGCAAGGCTTTGCAGGAAGTGGAAAGGCATCCATTGGGCGTATCTTTGGTGTCTATGGAAAGGCCGAAATGCAAGCTGCATGTGGGGGCTTCCTGTCGACGTTAATGAGACAGCCTGAGTGGCAACTCGTGTGGGAGAGGCCATTGATCGAGGATCTGCATATCATGGCCGAGGGGGGGATGAACACCTGGTACACTGGAATCCGGAAGCTTTTTTTGGTGTGTTGCTACATGTGGATGGGAGTTCTATGGGTAATCCGGGAATGGCAGGATTTGGATGTGTTATTCGTATAGGTGATGGACAATAGGTAGAGGGTTGTTCGGGGTTTGTGGGCTTTGCGTCTAATATTGTTGCAGAACTTCATGGTTGGAATGGCATGAAGCGGCTACATTCTCTTGGTATTACTCGTGCTCACTGGTTTCCAGACTCATTGGTTGGCATTCAACTAATGAATCAAGGGGTGGACCAAGATCATGTGTTGTTTCATTTGCTCCAATATATAGCAAAGTTGAGGGAGGAGCATCTGGGTTATATGTGGCGTCATATTCTCAGGGAGGGTAATTCGGTTGCTGATTTTTTGGCAAAGAGAGGTGCTCGCTCTGAAGAGTTCTTTACATCATGGGCATTTCCACCGGATGATGCCATGACTTGTCTGGAAGCTGACTATGAGGGTGTCTAGTTCCCGCGTCTTTAGTAGTGTAGCTTCTTTTTGGTTCTCTGGTTTTTTCTATTTCCCCCTCTTTTCTGTAGTTTTTTCTTAGGTTTTTTCTTTTGCCGACGCTTGTGCGTCACTGTTTATCAAGATATATATATATATATTTAAATAATATCAACCCATAAATCATAAGAAAATACTATTCATAAGGGCCCATAACTATTCCTAAAAGCTCATCACTATTCATAAGGAAAACACTATTCACAAGGGTAAGAGCTTTTATATTATAACTAGTATCGCCCCGCCCGAATGGGCGGGATTTGACAACGACAACATAGAATACATCAGATGGGACGTGATAATGACAACAGAATATCTATAGTTAAATTTTATATGAATTAATTGTTATCCGAATAAATATTTATTGAAAACAAAGATAAAAATATGTATAAATATTGAAGAACTTCCTTATACACAACATTGGTTGTATACATTAAGTTTATATGACCATATTCACAAACAAAAATTTCCAAATCATGTAGATTTGTAACTATAGAGAAAGCAACATACAACTGACTATGAATAAAAATAGGCTTTATAAGACATTGACTTTCAATATAAATACATACATAAAAAAAAAAGTTCTACTTCGATATGCATTGTGTGATATGCCTAGTTTGTTAAAATATAAAAAAGTTACTAACTCTAACAGTATGTACACCATTTGTTTCTTTTTAAGTTATAAAGCCAAATGTAGTTGTTAAAACAACCGTGCATTTTTTAAAATATACTTAGTTTCACCCAATATATGAGACAAATACTCTTCTGTGTCCATGAATTTCCGAATCCTAGTTAAAAGGAAAAAATAATTATTACATATCATGAATTAAAACTATTATTAATTAAATTTTAGACCTCCCGATTTTATGGATGACATTTTAGAGCTAGATCTCATTGGATTGTACCAAACTAAGCAATTGTTCCAATAAAATCGGCCTCGGCCCTCCCTTCTCCCGAAAAAAATTTATTATTAATTTAGTGCCCAAAAAAACTAATATTAATTGTAGATAAGTTGTCTAAATATAAAAATTTTTCACAAGTATTAATCAGTGTACATAATTCTTTGCAACTAACTCACTCATAGTTCTTAATAAATTATTAATAAAAAATATGATACATAATTTTTTTTTTGTATATAGAACAATCAGTTTCATGTTATAACACTACACGTATTATAGCCTAGTCCTATAGGCTTGATGACTGTCATTTTAAGATGCTAACACGTATCTTCCAGTGTGACTCATTATTGATCATTACTTGTATAAATACTCGTAAGCTTAATGAAATGAAACACACACAGAACATACTTCCTCCTCCACTTTCGTTCCTCAGTGCATTTCCGTCTCACATATATTTCTTTTCTTTTGTTAGTTACTTTATCATACACATATGCTAATAGGCTTATTAGTTATATATATTTTATATAACACGTTATCAGCACGAGGGATCTCTACCGGAGTTCTATCGGAGTTCTGTTTTAGGTATAATTTTATATTGTTACTTTTCAATATAATTATGGCTAATCTCTCAAAGCAGGAATTTCTCCCGTTATGAGTTTCTGGAGACAATTACATGTCCTGGGCACGGGACGTAAAAATGCACCTGGCATCTATGGGGTTGGAAGATACTATTGCCCCTGACAAAAAACCATCCAGCCAGGATAAGGCAAAAGCCATGATCTTTCTGTGCCACCATATTGATGAATCTCTGAAATTTCAATATGTGACTCTGGAATCACCACTTGAACTGTGGCTGAAATTAAAAGAGAGATATGATCATCTCAAAATGACGGTGCTGCCAAAGGCTCGAAGCGAATGGCATAATCTGAGGCTCCATGACTTCAAATCAGTCCGTGAATATAATTCAGCGATGTTTCGTATTACATCGCAACTGACACTTTGTGGAGAAAAAATAACTGAATCTGATATGTTGGAAAAAACATTCTCCACATTCCATGCCACAAATCTGGTTTTACAGCAGCAGTACCGTGAGCGGGGTTTTCAAAAATATTCTGAACTCATCACCTGTCTACTTCTGGCCGAGCAGAATAAAGAATTATTGCTAAAAAATCATGAATCCAGGCCAACAGGTGCTGCCCCGTTTCCTGAAGCAAATGCCACAGAAGCAGAGAACCAAGTGCGGGATCGTGGGACTCAAAGGAATCAAAATTTTAATCGTGACAGAAATCGGGATCGCGGTCGTGGTAGGCCTGAATCATCTGGGAGAAACAAATATCGAAATAAACCTCGATATGAATCCAACCGCAGGCCTTACAAATCGCAGCCAAAGCCTAAAAGAGACAGAAATAATGATCAACCATGTGATCGCTGCGGAATCAAGGGTCACTGGGCCCGAGTTTGTCAAACAGCTAGTCATTTAGCTGAACTGTACCAGGCCTCGAAGAGACAAGAAAGATCTGATCCCGAGACACACCATGCCACCCACGATGATACCTTTGATGATGTTCTGAATGATGATATTACTCACTTGGAGACTGATTACTTTATTGGTGGCACAAACTGAAAAAGAAAAGTGAAAAGATCGACTTTATATTTTGTATTTTGTGTATGGTATATTTTGCCTTATGATATTTTGTATTTTAGTGTTTTACTCCCCGTTTTGTACCCCCAGTTATAATGTATTTTGCAGTGGCTATATTATATTACTGATGTTGTTTTTATTACCTTCTGAAAAGAAATGGATGACCAAGTCGAAAATGAAATCTGCCTTATTGACAGTGCTACAACGCACAGTATCTTAAAAAGCAAAAGCTTTTTCTCCCATTTAAAATTGGGAAAGACCGCAGTAAAAACTATAAGTGGTAATGAAAATTGTATTGAAGGATCTGGAAGAGCTGTTATATTTCTCCCTAAAGGGACAAAATTGGCATTTGAAAATGCCCTATATTCAAGCAAGGCTCGGAGAAACTTGCTAAGTTTTGGTGATATTCGAAAAAATGGCTATCACATTGAAACTTTAAATGAGGCAGGAAATGAGTATGTTTTAATTACTCAAACCATCAATGGTGAAAAGTTTGTTCATGAAAAGCTGCCATGTTTGACATCCGGATTATATTATACAAAAATTTATGCCGGAGAAGTACATAACCTAGTAGGCCTAAAGGCTACTAGTGAATTTATAACTTGGCATGAAAGGCTTGGACATCCAGGCAGCGTGATGTTGAGGCGAATTATTGAAAATTCCAGTGGCCATAAATTAAACCATAAAATGGTTTTGAATCCAAATGAGTTTACATGTGCTGCTTGCTATCAAGGAAAATTAATTACAAGGCCATCTCCAGCAAAAGTGGGAATTGAGTCCCCTGCATTTTTGGAAAGAATTCAAGGTGATATATGTGGACCAATAGATCCACCTTGTGGACCATTCAAGTACTTTATGGTACTAATTGATGCATCAACAAGATGGTCCCATGTTTGTCTTTTGTCAACTCGCAACCTAGCATTTGCTAGGCTACTTGCACAAATTATTAAATTGCGAGCACAATTTCCTGATTATCCAATAAAGAAAATACGCCTTGATAATGCTGGAGAATACGCATCAAATGCTTTTGATGATTTTTGCACATCTGTTGGTATCACTGTAGAACATCCAGTTCCGTATGTGCATACCCAAAATGGTCTGGCTGAATCATTAATCAAAAGGTTGCAATTAATTGCACGACCTTTATTGATGAAATCAAAACTCCCCGTTTCTGCTTGGGGACATGCTATATTGCATGCAGCAATATTAGTGAAAATCAGGCCGACAAGCTATCATAGCTACTCCCCTACTCAAATTATAACGGGAAAAGAACCCAATATTTCCCATTTAAGAATTTTTGGGTGTGCTGTATATGTACCAATAGCACCACCTCAAAGGACAAAAATGGGACCTCAAAGAAGGATGGGTATCTATGTCGGGTATGATTCCCCCTCGATTATTAAATATCTTGAACCAACAACGGGTGATTTATTTACTGCAAGATTTGCAGATTGTCATTTTGACGAATCACATTTCCCGACATTAGGGGGAGGAAGTAATCAACTGAAAAAAGAAATTTCGTGGAAAATCCCACTTGATATCAGTGATCCTCGTACTAAATAATGTGAATTAGAAGTCCAAAGAATTGTGCATTTGCAAAAGGATTACAAATCAATTGCGTGATGCCTTCAATGATGCTGCAAGAGTGACAAAATCTTACATTGAAGCAGCAAATGCACCGGCCAAAATAAATATACCTGAAGGGCAAATCCCAAGTGCTAATGAATCTAATCCACGGCAAAAGCGTGGTAGACCAATGGGTTCCAAAGATAAAATTCCACGAAAGAAAAGGATTATACATGTGGATAATGAAAAACGCGAAGAGGTAATAAATTTAACTTTTGAAGAAGTTGATGCTGAAAATGCTAATCCAGAAGAAAGTGAAACTATTGAAACTGCTTTCAATTATATCACTTCTGGAAAGTATTGGAACCGGAAAGAAATCAAAGTTGATCAAGCATTTACATATAATGTAGCACTTGAGATGATGAAAGATGACGAGGATCCTGAACCAAAATCAGTTGATGAATGTAGGCAAAGGGATGATTGGCCAAAATGGAAAGATGCAATTAAATTAGAATTGGATTCACTGAACAAAAGAAAGTATTCGGCCCTATAGTCCAAACACCTGAAAATGTAAAACCAGTTGGCTACAGGTGGATGTTTGTGAGAAAAAGAAATGAAAATAATGAAATTGCAAGATACAAAGCAAGGCTTGTAGCCCAAGGATTTTCCCAAAGACCAGGAATTGATTTTGAGGAAACATATTCCCCGGTTATGGATGGAATAACTTTCAGGTATCTCATGAGCCTAGCAGTACGAGAAAAGCTCGAAATGAGATTGATGGATGTTGTTACTGCATATTTATATGGCTCATTGGAGAATGATATTTATATGAAAATACCTGAAGGGTTTAAATTACCCGAATCTCATAACTCAAAGCCTAGAGAAGTTTATTCCATCAAATTACAAAAATTACTTTATGGGCTCAAGCAATCGGGCCGAATGTGGTACAATCGCCTCAGCGAAAGTTTGATAAATGAAGGTTATGTGAATGACCCTATATGTCCATGTGTTTTTATAAAGAAAAATGGGTCAGAATATGTAATCATTGCAGTTTATGTTGATGATTTAAATTTAATTGGAACTCCTGGGGAGCTGGAAAAGGCAGTTGAATATCTTAAAAAAAGAGTTCGAAATAAAGGATTTTGGAAAAACAAAATTCTGCCTTGGCTTGCAAATTGAGCATTTGGATAAAGGTATTTTTGTTCATCAATCAGCTTATACCCAAAAGGTATTGAAGCAATTTCGAATGGATTATGCTCATCCGTTAAGTAGTCCAATGGTCGTTCGGGCACTTGATCCTGCGAAGGATCCATTTAGGCCAAAGGAAGATGATGAATAACAACTTGGCCCAGAAGTGCCATATTTAAGTGCAATTGGTGAGTTAATATATCTAGCAAATAGCATGCGACCTGATATCGCATTTGCTGTTAATTTACTCGCAAGATTTAGTTCTTGCCCTACTCAACGACATTGGAAAGGCATAAAGCACATATTTCGCTATCTCCAGGGAACAGTTGACCTTGGGTTATTTTACCCAAAAGATTCTCGACATGAGTTAATTGGCTATGCCGACGCAGGATATTTATCAGATCCACACAAAGCCAAATCTCAAACAGGCTATATTTTTGTGTGTGGTGGAACTGCTATCTCATGGAGATCTATGAAACAAACATTAACGGCTACTTCATCAAATCATGCTGAAATATTAGCAATCCATGAGGCTAGTCGAGAATGTGTTTGGTTGAGATCAATGATTAATCGTATATTGAAAAATTGTGGTTTGGTCACTGAACCAAAAATGCCTCCAACAATTTTATTTGAAGATAATTCGGCTTGTATAGTCCAATTGAAAGGGGGTTATATAAAAGGAGATAGAACTAAACACATTTTACCAAAATTTTTCTATACCCATGATCTTCAAAAGAATGGTGAAATTGATGTGCAACAAATTCGATCAGATGAGAACTTAGCGGATCTGTTGACCAAGGCATTGCCGACTGCAACGTTCGAGAAGCTTGTGAAGAAAATTGGAATGCGGCGGCTTCCAGATTTAAAGTGATGTTACAATCAGGGGGAGCAATGAATACAAGAATATTGTACTCTATTTCCTTCAGTAGGATTTTTTCCCACATGGTTTTTTCCTAGTAAGGTTTTAACGAGGCATATTCTTTGTATGAATGACAGCCAAGGGGGAGTGTTATAACACTACACGTATTATAGCCTAGTCCTATAGGCTTGATGACTGTCATTTTAAGATGCTAACACGTATCTTCCAGTGTGACTCATTATTGATCATTACTTGTATAAATACTCGTAAGCTTAATGAAATGAAACACACACAGAACATACTTCCTCCTCCACTTTCTTTCCTCAGTGCATTTCCGTCTCACATATATTTCTTTTCTTTCGTTAGTTACTTTATCATACACATATGCTAATAGGCTTATTAGTTATATATATTTTATATAACATTTCAATTTTTTTAAAAAAGTTTTCTACAGAATTTTTGATAATGTAGTGTTAAAATTATAAATAGAAATTTACAAATAAATAAAAAAAATTATAACTACAAAGTTTCTTAACCCCATTATTGTATGCAGCCCAATAATAAATCATCCCATTAATTGTCTGAAGCCCAATATTTTATTCCAATCCTTGAACGAACCTATAGTGTATTTAAATTTTCAGCCCTATAACAAAATCATAACCCTAGAATCTATCCATCCAATACCAGCCTATCCATCTACCCATTTCAAGTTTCAACGTCTAGAACTCTATTATGCCAGTTTACCCATTCCGAAGCAAATTATCAGCTTTTCAGATTTCTCTTAC
Source organism: Hygrophila difformis (assembly GCA_030278955.1). Lineage (NCBI taxonomy): Eukaryota > Viridiplantae > Streptophyta > Magnoliopsida > Lamiales > Acanthaceae > Hygrophila > Hygrophila difformis. Next base: position 17,994,349 of record JAOANR010000015.1, on the reverse strand, counting down.
CAATGTTTATCCCTTCCAGCAAAAACGAAAATCCTCGCAAACCCTAGAATCTCCAAAAACATTTTTAACTTCTTTCTATCTCTTCTAGATAAATTTATTAGAATTTATATTTCTTGTTGCCTTTTGGTTACTTAGAACTCATGAACTCCATGGAGTTCTTATTGCACTGTTCGGTTTGGTTTTAATCGATTTAAAATATTTTAGGTATGAGTTCTTGAGTTCCAATTTTATCCCATTCACTGCCTGATTTCACCAAGCAATGATATTTATCGGCTGTGATAAAAGGATTTACCCTTAAATCCGATATTTTCAGTGGTGAATAAGCACCACATCTTCGAGAAATATAATGTCTTTGAAGTTTTTGCCTAATTTTTGTACTACATATTAGGGGTTTCTAAGATCTTTGGTTACCTTTCAAAGTAGCGCCGGAACTTCACCCTTCAATGGTGAATAACGGCGGTGAAATACCAAATCTCTTTTGATCCGACATTTTTTTGTAGTGGTTATTCTCCATATTAGTTTAGATCTGACATTTTCTGCACTTGTTCTTCTTCATATCTTTGAGTCCTTCAATTTCATGTTCACGATTATATTTAAAAAATTACTATAACTTGGGCCAACATCCCGATTTTGTGGTGTTCTTTAGAATCCCAGGTATGTTTTACAGGTTTGATAGTATTTCACTGGAGCCTTTCTTACAGTTTTTGGGGCTTACGAAAAAGTTGTTTGGGGTTCGAGGGTCTAATAAGTTTTACTATCTCAGTTTCAAGGTTTGGGGTAATGCCAGCCAAAGCTCAACATGGTGTGAAACTTTCACCATCGTAGCTGTTCACTGGGTGGAAACGCATCCTTTCTAGTCTATTTTTCCTATTATTTTAATATTATTTTCATCTAACCGCAATATTTTATTTGTATTTCTGGCGTCGGGTGGAATTGTTGTAGAACAGAGTCATCTTCTAGTTATAAGTCATACATACAGCCTAAATCTGAATTTAATTTAAATCTTCAACTGGATGACACATCTGTAATACTACTACTCAATAATGCTAAGTATGTGCACCTATTAGCATAGTTATACACTTGCATATGAACTATTTTCTACTATCACATGAAATTTCCTCTGTTGGAATTAACTATTTACTATGTAACAATCAAAATTGATTTTTCCTTGGGATTCTTTAATCTTGTCTGCTATTGCTCATCAACTTGTTGCAAATTTGGCTTGTTTACCATTTCCATGACTACATTTTTGTCTTGTTCATATTTTTTGAAACTAATACTGTCTCCTTCATGCAGGTGGTCCTGGACCACATTTGGGAGTGGTCACCAATCCTATATAAATAGCACAATTGTCTAGGTAAGTATACTGATCTTTTCTTTGTTTTTTTCCTTATTTTTTCCTTTTATTAGAAGATAAATAAATAATTAATATATGCCATGTCAGATTCCATAAAATAAATTATTACATGACCCAAACACAACTTATACTAATTCACAAAAATAGAATATTTCAGCTTTCGTTTGTTCGAATTGTTCACTTAAGATTACCAATTCTAAGTATTTTAATACCACAATTATAAAACTCATGCAACTTTAGGAAAAGATTTAGACAATTAATAAATCCAAATTCTATATTGAATCTGACGGTATATTTCTAAAATATCCACAACCTTTAGGAACATACTTATACTATTCTTATTTTAACTATTTCCATAAAAAAAACTTGAATGAATAAATAACATATAATTTTAACATTCAAAAACCAAATACAATTCCAGACAACTTTGAAATGAGTACATGCCATTATCGGATCCCAACAAAACAGAAATTAGTATTTTTTTTTTGGCAAGAACAGAAATTAGTATTTGAACCAACACACAACTTACTTTAATAAATAATAAGAAAACACATAATATTCCAACTTTAAAGTTACATAATCACTAATAGTCTAATACTGCCTCTGCTTTTCTTTGATCCTAATTTATCTTTTTGTTTAATAGTTGAGAATTCATCATCCAGCTTCTTCTTCAACACTCCCAAATTCTTTAGTAGACCTCTCCATTCTGCTATCTGTAAGGGCACTTCATCCCCCTGCACAATATTTAATATTCTTACAACTACATATAATAAAATCATAAATAGATGAAACTGAATTTTTTTTTTTCATAGCAAATAGAATGGTATGGCTTTTATGGATCTTGTAAACATATTTGAATTTGTTCATACCTGTACATTCAGTGGTTTTATTTCCCAAGCTGACTTTCCTATTACTTCAATGCAGCGACCTTTAATAACCACCGGACAATCTTTGGGTGAAAGATCCTTGACATTATTCCAACGGGCAATTGTAGTTGTGAAACCATCAAAATTTTTTCTATCAAAATTTGTCTTTGTAATGTGTAATGGAAATGTAATAATAAGGGGAAAACAAAACACTATATACCTATTACCATATATTTTTGCCTGCATGAGAATTGAAGGTTGGAGTTCTTGTAGGTGGAAGGGGATAAAAGGTGATAAATATAGTATGAGGAAAGAAGAATGCTTCATTCTTTATTTATACTGCAGTGTTACCTTTATCAATTCAAATTTTTGCTATCATTTTGAATTTGAACATTTGAAAAATCTTTTCAAAGGCGCCTAAATTTGTGACTGATTGAGACTTCTCACTGACAAATTTTTGATTGATGAGACTTTTGATTGCCAACTAAATATTCAGCATATTTTCTTTGGGCTTTAACATTTTTTTTGGTTGGACCATTTGTATAGTGTACTGTTCATAAAGGGCTAGTACTGTTCCTAAGGAAAATCACTGTTCATAAGAAAGTGTTTCTCTCACAGATCACTGTTCATAAGGGCAAGGGTTTTTTTATTATAATAGATAGATAGATAAAGATATAAAGATTGTATTATGAGTACACTGATCTATTATGGGTGCATGGTGAGAGTTTAAAACCGAACACCACTTGCACTTATTGAAGGTGCTAATCTTACGTGAAATGATAGACACTGATCATGACACAATTAAATACATTCTCGTGAGTCGTGACCACTAAGAATGACTCCAACTTTCTCAAATGAACTCGGATTTTGACATTCTTTATATTAATATATATATATATTCCATATAATGAATCTAAATATCATACTTCCCCCATTTTTAAAAGATTGCTACATTTGCAAATGTGGCACTGTTCACACAAACACTTTAACTTAAAGTTTTATCATAGTTATACAAGTTAAAATATAGCTAAGTGAGATCTTGTTAGATTCGTATCGTCTTATAGTTTTTAGATATCAAACTTTTAGAATTTTTACTTATACCGAACTTGAGTTATTAAATATTTAAAATGTACATTGGATTGCGTATTGGGTGGGTCTGTAGCAAACATTAAAAAACAGAGGAAGTATTAGATTTCAAAAACTCCATATAGAATGATAGCAGATATGAAGGACAAGAGAAGGGCGAGTATAAGGAATGAGAGATGATGAACAAAGACCATTTCTATCTTTGCGTTGATCTCAACCATTGAATTCAACTTTTCATCAATGGCTCATAATGTCAACAGAGATGAGCATCTGCACCATAACTTATGTGTATGAAAATATACAAATTTAAGAAACATTTGAAATTTATTTTTAGAAGATTACATATAAACATTATTATTATTTTTTTAGCCATTTGCCCCAACAAATTTACAACCAATCGATTGGGATTTTTGTTAGGAGTAAAAGTGGGATGGATAATTACTATCTGATTTGATGCCGATACCATATTCGATTATATTCGAATTCAAATTCGAATTTTGCTATCCGGCGAATATTTGAAGGATAAAGATACATATATGGATATTTAAAAGCGGATACAGGACTGTAAATGTCTATTCGTATTCAAAAAAAAAATGAATGTCACGCGGATATTATCCGAACTTTCTATCGGGATATTTATATATTATTATATTAAATATAACATAAATAAATAACATATGTATATTCTATTGACTATTAAAAATTTAGACTAACTTTTCAATTATTCTATACTATTCATAACTTAGAAAAAATCAAAGCGATTACATTATTAGGTTATTTTGCATTTAAAATGTATTATGTAACATCTTGTGGTGATACTATTTGGATGCCTTGAACTGAATAACGGATGATTTTGAAAAATTTAAATAGTCAGTTTAGCCTACATAATATCTTTTGATTCCTCTTAAAAAATTCATATAAATTTTAATTTTAAAAATTATAAAATTATCGTATGATGTTAAAATTCGAATTCGTGTATATTCGTTACGTATTCGTATCCCTAATATTTGAATTCATATTTGTCCGCCACCTTGTTATCACATAAAAATTGTGTTAATCCTGCCCACATACGTATCCAAGCCCAATTCGTATAAGGGCCCAATTTCTAGACTTGATGCAGAAAAGATAGCCCAAGACCAGCCCATGGACCCCGAGAGACATCGTCCGAGCAGCCCAACCTACCTAAATAAACGGCGCAATCTGGAGAAAGCCATATCCGATCACGATAACTGCCCGAGTACCACGAGTTAGAGGAAGCGGTTCTATTACGTTACGAGGTGACATCACCCCGAGCAAAGACTCTCCTCACCCTTGCGGGAGCCTTATCCCCGCCAGTACCAGAATAAAGGCGGGGAAAATCTTTTTTGAATTTCATCCTTATCCCTTTCCCCCAATTGGTGCCTCTCAACAAACAGGCACCAGGCGTATAAATATTACAACTCAAGATGTAATCTGGGTTCCTTAATGCTTTCTTTACTGCTTTTTTACTACTTTATTTTTCTTCCTTAGTTTGTTTTGCGATGCTCTAGTTCCTAGCATCCCTTGGGATTGTCCTCGTCTCGTCTTCCGTCTTGAAGGCTCCATCTAGAGGATTAAAGTTCCCCAAAATGGGAGTAACAAGTTGGCGACCACAGTGGGAGACCAAACTCCTCCCAGCAATCAAGGATCTAGATTGTACGCTTTACGAAACCGTGAGGTTCGTAAAAAGCCTACAAGAAGCCAGTACAAACGTTTGAGAAGACTCCAGGAGATATCAAACGATATGGCTGGATTAGGAGATCATTCCCCTCGTGCAAACATGACAGAAGCAGGGAATTCGTCTCTTGCTCCTCCCGGAGGACAAGTAACAACGACTCCTGGTTCATTGAACATCCCAACATTCTCCTTAGACGAGGGAATGTTCGAAAGGCTAACCGCGACATTAGAAATATTGTCGCAAAAAGACTGGAGGCTACGTTGAAGACGCCATTTGGTACTCCAGGTCTAAAGGCTAACAACGTTACCACACCCGCATCACCCGTAATAATGCCCAATTAAGGGCAATATTATTACCAAGGGTCAAACTATCCCTGGTATCCGCCAACGGGGACATGGGGTATGCACATGGCAGGCCAAGGTTCTCATCAGAATCAACCATTTTGCCTGACCGCACCACCTTTAACCTTTGGACTACCGATGGCTTTCACGGCTGCCCCAGCCACACAGCCAGCAGGGATAGAAACCATGGCAGAAGTCCACAACCCTGCGCAGGAAATTTCTCAAATTCTCATAACGAGGTATGACCAAGCGGGTGGAAATGAATTGAATGCACCCCAGAACTACAGACAAAATAATGTCCATGTCAGGCTGCCCAAATTTAGGGCTCCAGCCTCCAGGGGGCTTTCATGACGCTAACCGAGTCAATATAACTCGGGGGCAACGCCACCACCACCGCCAATTTATGGCGGAAATGTTCCTCAAGGGAATAATGGCGGGCATGAAGGATTTCAGAATCCGCCTTAATTTAGGGGTGATCGAGTATCAAGTATCGAGCCTGAACAGTAACAAAATTTAAAGTTCAAGCCCGAATGTAACTAGGCTAGATTGTACTTCCTTTATTTTTTTTGTTTGCTACGGACCCACCCAGCACGCAGTCCAATGCATATTTAAATCATAATAACTCAAATTGGGTATAAGTAAAAATTCTAAAAGTTCGATATTTTAAAACTACAAGACGAGACGAATCTAACAAGATCTCACTTGACTATATTTTAACGTATATAACTATTATAAAACTTCAAGTTAAAATGATTGTGTGAATAGTGTCAATTTCGCTAATGTAGCGATCTTCAAAAAATGGAGGAAGTATATAATTTGAATTTAAATTGGCAGTTTTACTTATTATGCTGCAAAATATAAATTTGTTACGTTGATAAAGCTTAAATTGTATCTAAGAGTTTTTTTTATTTTTATATTTATAAAATTTAATAGTCTAATCGAGTATCGAGTCGAGTTTTCCTCACCCGCCAGCAAAACCAAGAAGTCCGGGGACAAAACCTAGTTCTGCCAAGGAACCTTTCTCCTCCGCCACCGTTGATACCAGGCTAGCCGGAGCCACAACGGGTGTACACGGGAGAAGAGCACTTAGCAACCATGTTGTGAAGGCTAGGGTTAAACGTCCCAGAGACCCATAGGCATGTGTATCAAAGGTCGTTTCCGCCCCACGTGTATGAGGATAACCCCTTACCACATGACGCGCGGGTACCTGACTTCTCCATATTTTCAGGAGAAGACGAGACGTCCACTATGGAACACATCAGCCGCTTCCTCACCCAATTAGGGGTGTTGGGCCGGAATCAGTTCTACCGGATGCAGTTATTCCCTTCCCCACTGACGAAAACTGCCTTTCCATGGTTTATTGGTCTGCCCGCAGACAAATTTGCCACATGACAGCAGTTAGAGGAAGCGTTTCATACCCGGTTCTATAATCCACAACCGAAGGTTACATTGGTTGAGATTTTAGAAACCAAACAGGGGGACAATGAACCGGCGGTTAAGTTCATTGAGCGGTTACGACAACAGAAAGGGAAGTGCACAACCGCTATTTCCGAAAAGGAAATCACCGACATAGTGGTTAGGAGCATGAAACTTCCTGTCAGAAAGAAGTTAACCCTCTTGGACATTGATGACCTGGAAAACTTATCCACTAAAGCGATAAGGGTCGAGTCTCTATTTAAAGAGACCCGGGAATCAAAAGGTAGAGGGGAGAGAAATAAAAGACCGTACCAAGTCGCTAACATACATGTGACAATGACAGTGATCTAGAGGAGGCCTGTAATTAAGAGGCTAAACGTGTAGATCAGATGATCGCCGAACTTATCTAGGGAAAATCCTTTGTTTGCACCGAATTGAAACCAAAAGGCGCAAGACCTATGAAGAATGAGTATGCCAAACCTATGGCAGAATAAGACTTTTGCTTCGACATATCAAAGACTAAAAAAAATCTTTGATGCCATATACGAGAAGCATCAGATCCGACTTCCTCCAGGCCAGAAATTGGTCACGGAAGAAGAAATCAACGGGACGGACGTATTGTAAGTGGCACAACACTTTTTCACACAATACGAAGGATTGCATACAATTCTGAAGGACTATCCAAGAGGCAATCCAATTCGGAAGGTTGAAAGTGGAAACCATGGGGATCGATGCACAACCTTTCCCCAAAGCATTTATGGCAGTATCATACGTCAAATTCCCGAAGTCCTCAAATTGCCCGTCAAAAGTCCGACCCGGGGGGCATGAAACCAAAGGACACCACTGGATTAACGGGGCCATACGCGGAAGAATTCAGGCAACCGAAGGCGGTCATGGCATGCGTGGAATCCATGATTCCTCAAACTTCTGAGTATGAAATGACAAGCAGTTGGGAAGAATTCATCTATGATACCGATTCAGAGGAGGACCCGACATGGGCATTTCTCGTCGAGTATGAGGATGCAATTCCCCCGGACGTTGATTTCGAAGAATCCCGAATCACACATCTGATCGTATTCCCACCAATAAAGGGAATACCTTCCCATATGAAGTTACTCTATGTAGAGGCGTACGTGGAGGGTAAAAAGATTAGGAGGGTCTTCGTGGACAATGGAGCAGTATTCAATTGCATCACATTGTCCACTTAATAAAATATTCGGAAGAAGGTCTCCGATCTGGAAAAGACTAGCATGAAGATGGCAGGATTACTCGGATGAGAGTGGTCCAACTTAAAGTCGGGCCAATAACTATGCCAACCATCTTTTTCGTGTTAGATGCAGATACTTCATATGGTGCATTACTCAGAAGAGACTGGATTCATGTGGCGAGGTGCATACCATCAACCTTATATCAGCAGTTGATGTTCTGGGATGGAGAACGAGTGGTCACCTTCGATGCATCTCCAAGTCCATTCCAGGGGAGAGCAGAAATGCAGGGTCAAACGGTACATTACATAAAGTTGTTTCCGCCTTTATCCTTGAGTATCTCCTATGATAGGCCAATTTCGGATGACCCGATTTACGGCCTTGGAAGCTACGTTTCCGGTTCCTAGGCACGAAGAGACCGGGAGGTGTAATGGCTTGTCATTCAGCCAAAATCAATGTATAAATATTTGTAAATATGCCGAATAAAACGAATATTCATATTTACAATTATTTAGTAGAGTATGTTTCTCTGCCAACTAATGGCTCGAATAACGACTTGCCAAAGAATGACAACAAGTTCAGGCCTTATCAATGGCCCGAATTGCTGGAAAAGCATAAACCCACAGCGTAGTCAAAGGACCCTTTGCGGAACTTGACATCGGCTCAAAGGATCACCCAATGATAGTTCGGTTAAGTGGTCTATTAACAAAAGACCAACAAATGAAACTGACCAACCTTATGAGAAAATATCAAACTTGCCTCACGTGGGATTATACAGAAATGCCCGGGTTAGACAGGAATATGGTTGAGCACAGATTCCTATCAAGAAGGGATTTAAGCCTTTCAAGCAACCTCCCAGAAGGTTCGACCCGGAGCTATTACCAAAGATCACGGAGGAAATCCAGAAATTGTTGGATGCCAAGTTCATCCGCCCATGCAAGTATACGGAATGACTTTCTAACATTGTCCCCGTGATAAGAAAAAATGGCAAGAGAAGAGTCTGCATTGACTTCCGCGACTTGAATCTAGCCACACCCAAAGACGAATACGTCATGCCCATTGCAGACATGCTGGTCGATGTTCTTGCTGGGCATAAGATGGTGTCATTGATGGACGGATACGCTGGGTACAACCAGATCTTCTTGGCCGACGAAGATGTGCCCAAGACGACATTCAGATGCCCAGGCTCAATAGGCATGTACGAATGGGTAGTCATGCCTTTCGGACTTACGCGGGGGGCACTTATCAAAGGGTAATGAACATGGTATTCCATGACATGATTGAAGATATCATGGAGGTCTACATCGATGATGTTATAGTCAAGTCCAAAGGATTTGACGAACATCCGAGAGACCTGGAAAAGGCCTTTGTTCGTATGCAGTCCTACAATCTGAAGATGAACACAAGCAAGTGTGCTTTCGGAATTTCTGCCGGAAACTTTCTCGGGTTCATCATACATCAGCAGAGAATAGAGGTTGACACCAATAAGGCTAAAGACATAACGGAGATACCTCCTCCTCGGACCGTGAAGGAAGTACAAAGTTTACTTGGAAAGGTGAACTTTCTGAGGCGTTTCATAGCAAACGTCGCAGACAAAGTACAACCTATCACGAATCTTCTTCGGGGTGTGACGAGTTCATAAGTGGAATGGGCATAATCTCAACAAAAAGCACTTGATGAAATTAGAAAGGCATTAGTCAACCCACCAGTATTGGTTCCCCCCAGGATGGACAAGATGTTTAAGCTTTATGTGGCGTCTTCGAGTCATGCCATCAGTTGCCTTCTCGTCCAGGATTGGGACGATGGAAAGGAAAGGGTTGTCTACTGTTTAAGTAAGATGTTGACAGGCCCTAAACTTAACTACTCCATCGCAGAGAAGATATGTTACCCCTTAGTACATGCATGTAAGAAACTGGAGCATTACATGCTGCCGAGTGAAACCAAGGTCGTTTCTAAATTTGACCTTGTAAAGCTTATCCAAAGAAGACCCACCCATAAGGGTCGATTGTTGGAATGGGACATGAAACTCGCACTAGTCGCCCTGATACATGTGCCTATTAAGGCCGTTAAGGGGCAGATAATTGCAGATTTCCTGGACGAACATCCGAACATGCTCGAACCAAAGGAGTCCAATGATGAGATGTATGTTGCTATACGTCCATGGATCACGTACTTCGACGGTCCAAGTACAAGCACCAAGTCAGGGGTCGGAGTATATCTCCTTGGCCCAAATCGGGAAAAAATAAGATTATTTCCGGAGTTAAGCCCCAGGACTAACAATGCTGCCGAATATACTCTGATCTTCGGACTTGAAGCATTAGTCCCACGGAAGGCAAAAGCGGTCAAGATCCGTGGTGATTCTCAATTGGTGCTCAACCAAGTAGTAGGGACATACCAATGCAAGCATCCAGGTTTGTCAAGATATCAAGAAAGAGTTCTAGAATTACTTGGTCAAATTCCCGACGTATCCGTTGAATACGTACCTCGCGAAGACAATAATGAGGCCACCAACTTGGCCCAAGATATAAGACCTATCAAGGGTTTTACGAGTTAATTCTGAGCATCAATGTTGTCGAAACGTTCTTACTTCTGGACATGAGAAGGACAGAAGGACAAGCCTCAAACCGATCACGTCTTGATGTGCTCTGTTGACGATAACATGAACAACCTAGTTGTCCCGAATGACTGGCATAAGGAGATTATCGATTATTTCCTGAGCCTGTCAAGCATGGATAATCCAAGCATCAAAGTCGAAGCCCTCCGGTTCTTATATAAGGACAGAATTCTCTATAAAAGAACCTCGGAAGGTGTTTTTCTTAAATGCTTAGGCCCTGACGAAGCCAAACTTACAAAGATTGAAGTTCATGATGGAATATTCGGAGCTCATCGCGCTGGTTTAAACATGCGATGGATAGTTCATCGATATGACTATTACTGGCCAACCATGTTCGACGAATGCATCCGCTTCGCAAAGGGTTGTTCGACATGTCAGAGGCACGGTGACTTCAATCATTTGCCAGTAACGTCTGAATTACTCGATTAAACCTTGGCCTATCAAGGATTGGGCTATGGACGTGATTGGTTGGATTACTCCTCCTTCTAGTAAACATCACGAATATATCCTTGTGGCAACTGATTACTTCGTCAAATGGGTAGAGGCCATCCCACTCAAGATGGTCAATCAGGATGTGATAATGACTTCATCGACAAACACATCGTACACTGATTTGAGATACCGCGTTCTATCCTAACGGACCAAGGGACAGTGTTCACGGGAAACCGAATAGCCGAATACACGGAAGAACTCAGGATCCGATTGTTGCATTCGTCGTCATACTATCCACAAGCTAATGGCCAAGCGGAAGTAACAAACAAGAACATTATCCAAATCATAAACAGGATGATAAAGGATAACCTAAAAAATGACATGATCTCTTGTCTAAAGCCTTATAGGCTATCAAGAACTCTAATAGTACTGCCACGGGTTTCACCCCTTATCAACTAACTTATGGTCAAGAGGCAGTTCTGCCTTTGGAAATATCAGTTCCAAGTCCGCGGATTATTCTCCAAGCATCAGTTCCTGATGATCAATATCAGAAAGAAATGATGCTGCAATTGGAGCAAGCGGACACAGTCCGATTAACGTCGATCGATAACCTTACTCGGGAAGCCCAAAGAAGGGCTTGATATTATAACAAATTCGTAAAGGAATTAACTTTCAAATAAGGTGATCTCTTTTGAAAAACAATATTATTGATGGTTAAGAATCACGAGTTTGGAAAATGGTCCCCCAACTGGGAAGGACCGTTTATTATTAACAAAGTATTTAGCAATGGTGCATACCAACTAATGGACAATGATGGAAATTTAGTACCTCAAAGCATCAATGCTAAATATCTAAAGAAGTATTATCCTTCTGCTTGGGATAATGCTTTACATTCCGAGTAAACGATACGGGAAGAAAAGATCTAAAAAATAGGCCTATCATAACTACACGTTTTGGTCTGTTTTGAAAAGATCTTCATGCTAAAGAGGGCTTCTAAGTCCGATTCAGTCTTCCTCCATGGTCACCGGGAGCGAGTGACCAAAAGCCCAGGAGATCTAGCTAGGAGCATCCTGTGAGGAATCACCACTCAGGGGAGAGGTGTCATCCAAGGCCGGGATCATAGGGCTGCGAGGCAGGAGTAGGTCCAGACCAAGATTGTGGAAGCTTTTCTCTAGCTTGGCAAGCCTTGGTAGACGATGCTTCTGCCCATTAGTGAGCGTCCCACCATAGAGTATTAGGACATTCATTTTATCAATAAAATGAATTTGATCTCTGGGACGCTGTTCCAGAAAATCGGTGCCCATATGACCCCTCTTACGAAAAGTATGTTTCCGAGCAGGTTAAAACTGCTAAGGACATCTCTTTAAAGTAAAAGGGGGTAAAAACCAGAATTCTGGAATATGATCACAAGCAGAAGAGGCCATGTTTTGAGTGGGTAAAAATATGACCCTTGGTGGTATTTATAGCCAACAAGTGGTTGGTGCTACCAAAAATAGAAGTGATGTTACAACCATTAATGGCACATAACTTCTGTTGCGTGCAGTGAATGATCACATCATTCTTTGCGCCAAACAGCCTCGAAAAGGCACGATCTCAGCAGTTACCAAGAATGGATGGATACAAATCTACGTATTCCAACAAACGTCCATTCAAAATCTCCTAGAATTACGGGCGTCATCATTAACTGACACTCCGAGCTAAGGAGGTTTTAGACTTTTTCAGCGAATAAGGCCAAAGAAATGGCCAAGTGTTCCACTGAAAACCAGGGGGCAATTTGTTAACACATAAAAATTGTGTTAATCCAGCCCACATACGTATCCAGGCCAAATTCGCATAAGGGCCCAATTTCTAAGCTTGATGCGAAAAAGATAGCCCAAGACCAGCCCATGGGCCCCAAGGGACATCGTCCGAGCAGGCCAACCTACTTAAATAAACGGCGCAATCCGGAAAAAGCCATACCCGGGCATGATAACTGACCGAGTACCATGAGTTAGAGGAAGTGGTTCTAGTACGTTATGGTGACATCACCCCGGGCGAAGACTCTCTTCACCTTTGCGGGAGCCTAAGGCGGGGAAGATCTTTTTTGAATTTCATCCTTATCCCTTTTCCCCGACCGGTGCCTCTCAACGAACAGGCACCAGACGTTGTATAAATATTAGAACTCAGGATGTAATTTGGGCTCAACCACCAAACATTTCAATACAATATCTTTATTTTTCCAGTACTTTACTTTTATTCATCGCTTTCCTTAATGCTTTCTTTATTATTTTTTTACTGCTTTCCTTTACTGTTTTCTTTTTCTTCCTTAGTTTGTTTCGGGATGTTCTAGTTCCTTGCATCCCTGGGACTGTTTTCGTCCCGCCTTCCGTCTTGAAGGATCCATGATGAATTAAGCGTTTTCCCAAAATGGGAGTAACACACCTGGTACATACTGTGTGTCACGGGGCTCCGGGTCCGTATCGGGACTGCGGCGCGCCGAGTGGCTAATAGACTGATTCCCAGCACTATTCCGCCAAACGGTCCATCCGAAGGGTCGGGTCGGACAACATCATAGAGCTAATTCCGGAAACTATGGGATACTTCAATTTATATTACAACGGCAGACGAGCCTTACAGCAACCATAAGCTTCGGGACTGCGGGCCAAGGGCGACCACCAAGCGGAGCCTTTGGCCATCGGTCAACATTCTCCCCCCGCTAAATTGGCAATGCCCTCATCGCCGTGGCTCTCCAAAGGTCTTCGACGAGAGGTTTGAGAGCATTCTTCTCCATGGCTTGCTCCCAAGTGGTCTCCTCCATCGATCATCAATAGTCCCTCATCAATCCAGAATTGTCGTGTGGAACCTGTTGCCATCAGTTGCTTCAATTGCTTGGCCACATGGTCCGACTCCGATTCACTCCCTTCTTTCTGTTGCATACTGGCCGGGGCCCTTGACGATCCCATCGGTCGTCGTAATAATCCGTAAGCCTTTCTGCTACTGCCATCGCAGAGTTGAGGTCATTTACTCGCTGCCTCTGCAGCTCCAATCGCATTCCTGGACGGAGGCCCGCCATGAAGGCGAACAACTTGTCCGTTTCGAACATGTCCTTGATGTCGAGCATCAGTGCCGAGAAAGTTTTAACATATTCTTAGACATTTCCTGTGTGCCTCAAATCTCACAGAGCTTTCCGAGCGTGATATCCCACATTTTCCGGGAAAAACTGATTCCGAATCGCTTCTCTCAGTTCCGCCCAGGTATCAATTGCCAATCTACTTTGCTGAATCTCGGCATATTTTCCACGCCACCATAACTTGCCGTCTCCCGCCCGATACATCGTGGCCGTAGAAACCCATCTTGTTTCATTTTCAATACCCAAATTCTCAAGGTACTGATTCATATCAAAGAGGAAGTTCTCGACTTCCTGAGCATCGCGGTTGCCAGTGTAAGGCTGAGGTTCCGGGACACGCACTCATGGGCCGGAACTCGGAGCAACTTCTTGCTCTCTACTTACAGCTCTCTGTAGTAGTCATATTTGGATGGACATCTCTTCCATCCTCGCATTGGGCCTCTGCCTGTTCGAGTTTAGCTCTCTCAGCTAACTCTTGTGCCTGGGTCATCGCCATCTGCGAGCCCTCTGTATTACTCATCATGGGCCTCTGCCCGTTCGAGTTTAGCTCTCTCAGCTAACTCTTGTGCCTGGGTCATCGCCATCTGCGAGCCCTCTGTATTACTCATCATGGGCCTCTGCCCGTTCGAGTTTAGCTCTCTCAGCTAACTCTTGTGCCTGGGTCATCGCCTCTGCGAGCCCTCGGCATTACTCATCATGGGCCTCTGCCCGTTCGAGTTTAGCTCTCTCAGCTAACTCTTGTACCGGGGTCATCGCCTCTGCGAGCCCTCGGCATTACTCATCCTGGGCCTCTGCCCATTCATTCGAGTTTAGCGCCACTCACACGCCATTTCGTACACAATGCCCGGCCACACCAGTTGTCCATCACACCCTGCAACACCCATTGGGAATCACGAGGTTGCAACGACAACCGGCGCATCCGGACAGCCCCGACAGGCGCGGACATTACTCATAAGTGACCGACAGAGCTCCTGGCACTCACTCAGGATGGTTCTTGTCTCTGCATTCTCCGTCTCAAGTTCTTCAACTTTCGACCGGAGCCTTGCCTCTGCAAGCTCCAAGTCAACCGTCGGGATGTGCCCGCCTGCCGTTTCCGAATTTGATTCTGATGCACTCTCGCTCATGATGCCACCACCCGTTCCGGAACGCCGGCTCTGATACCAACTGTCACGGGGCGCCAGGTCCGTATCGGGACTGCGGCGCGCCGAGTGGCTAATAGACTGATTCCCAGCACTATTCCGCCAAACGGTCCATCCGAAGGGTCGGGTCGGACAACATCATAGAGCTAATTCCGGAAATTACGGGATACTTCAATTTATATTACAACGGCAGACGAGCCTTACAGCAACCATAAGCTTCGGGACTGCAGGCCAAGGGCGACCACCAAGCGGAGCCTTTGGCCATCGGTCAACACTGTGTCTGGTACCCACTATATTTCGTCCCTATTAAAAAGAAATGAATATGATACCATCCTCTCGCTTTCATCCCTATTTATCGTGAATGACATGCTATTTTGCTAGTAGCCTAGTACACACTGTCTTCAAACCAATCTTTCATTTCTTCCCTGTTTCCTTAGATTTCTACAGTAGTATCACATATTCACATTCTCATTCTCTCTGAGTCATATTATTACTCATTCCTCCGCTTCAGTTCCCATCTAACTTTCCACCTCTCCTACCCATCGTTTCCCTGGCAGCTCCATCACTGCAACTCGGGACCTCTGCTCAATCTCACATCTCGTTCTTGCTTGGTTAGTTCTCTATTCAATCTCTTTGTTTTAAACGGTAGTATTAAGTAATACTCCACTATAACAGTTAGTTATCTACAATTAGACACCAATTAAAATAGTGCACTTGATTTCCCCTTTCGCACTCTTTCATCTGCTGATTTCTCACCTCTACCAGTTAGTAACCTTTTTATTTCTCGTGATTTAGACCTCAGTTGTACTTGTACATCTCCATCTCCAGTAATTTCGAAACCCTAGATTTTTTTTTTTTTTTTTTTTGATTTTGTTGAATCGATCACAAATTCTGTTTCACTTGCAAAAATAATATACTACATTTACAGTGGAAAAAATATTTTATACAAGAAAATTTAATTTTTATGACAAAATTTTCTTATAGATCTTGATTCAACCGAAACTGGATTACATCACAGTAGTGCAAATAGTAGTAGTATACTTTAAAAGCCCAAATAGTATATTTTAAAAAGAATTTGAATGATTGCAACTAAAAAAATTAAAAACAAAACTTTTTTATAGTGAAAGTTTTGCTTTAATTATTTAAACACTGGCAAAATCATTCACTCACACACCTTAATTTGGCATTCTGGCTAAGCAATAAAGAAGTTCAACCATCTTGGTTATTAAGAAGACAAGTCAGGTACAGTATTGTATTGTTGCATACTTGTATAAACGTATATCCCAAAGTTTCAAAAGTCAATACAATCTAGGCCCATCGGTTAAAAAATGAAGCAGCTTATGGGTTACTGTAATGAACTTCAATGTAGTTCTCATATCTTTTAACTATATGCACAGGTGTTAACTTGGCAGTGAAGACCTCAATACGGGATCAATAGCGTCTTCAAAATACTGTGTAAGCCTGGTTTTATTTGGTTGTAAAGTTTTCATCCAACCAAAGCTTGTGCCTGGAGAATGTCATGTCCAATGATTGCATCTAATGGATGATATCTAGGGACTAGGAATATGCGGTTTTCTGAGTAAGGATTCCTGTTTAATTAACTTGTTCCGTGTTCTGATAATCAATGTAAATGTTCCGCCCAGCTAATGCTCCAACATGGGTATGACAAGGAACAGGTTCCGCCTTAGTCTTTTTTAAAATTGTTACTTACTGAATTCATCATTAACAACATCATATCCTTTCCTGCTACTTTTCTCACCCTTTACATTGTTCTTAACTTTCTTTTTGTTCTTCCACTTTCATTGTCTGTCGGATACATATTTGAACATGGGATGAATTGCCTTCTTAGAATTGCTTTTGTTTGGGAGTTTGATTCTACAATTGGTGCTTCAGTATCTTTAATGGCTTTTTTTGCAAAAGATGATATTTTGTCGTTAGAATATTTAAAATCCTCATCTTGCTATTTAGGTGATGCGTCATAATGGTTTTTCTCTTCAGCTTGAAGAATCCTAACATTCTCCTTTGTCATTCATGCTTTCATAGTTCATTACAAACTTTATGGCACCATACTTTTGGTCGGAAGCATACATGCGTTGTGGCATGGTATTCTTTAATCGACTTGCGCCTCCAACAATATAATCTACAAATGATACGTATGACATTCTATTAAAATCCTAAAAAACGGTAAGATTTCAAATTTATTAAGTTTATTTTAAGTAGTATATTTGTAGTATTTTCTAAATAAACTTATAATTGACATTTCAAATTTGTTCAGACTTTAGAGCCATTAAGTTTTACTATACATTCATAATGATAAGAGTTCAAGAGTTATGTATTCCCTGGCTAGTTGAAAATTCGATACATTTTGCCAATGTAAATGTTCAAAATTGAGTTATCATCATTTGATTTCAACAGGAAAAAAAATGGAAGGAATTCTCAGTGTAAATAAAGTTGCAGAGGAAATCACAAAAGACATTGTGGCAACAGTAAAGCTTCAACTCAATTACTTGTGTTGCTTCAAGGAAAACCTTAAGAGTATGGCAGATGAAGGTGAAAGGCTGAAGGCCCAAAAACTGGGGTTGGAGTCACAACTTGCCCCCAAGGAGAGAAATATGGAGATAAGAGACCCTCAAGTTGCAAAATGGCTAATCGATGCGGAAAATATACTCAAGAAAAAAGAAAACGAAATTGATGCTAAAATTCCTGATACTCAGAGCTGTTGGATTAACATAAAATCACGGTTTTCACTTGGCAAGAAAGTTAGAGACACAACTGAAGCTATGGAGAAGCTTCGAAACCAAGAGTTACCTGCTATCATAGCCAACCCTGAAAATCCTGCAAGAAGAATAATTCCAGTGGGAGAAACATTTGGGCTCCAGTCAAGAAAAAAGATCGAAGATGACATTATTCATGAAATTTTGAGCAAAGAAAATGCGAATATTATTGGAGTCGCGGGTATGGGTGGTTCGGGGAAGACAACTCTTGCAAAATGCATTCTGAATCGACTGAATATGTATAACTCATTTGAAACTGTGGACGTGGTTGTCAGTCAACAACCCGTGAATATTTTGCAAATCCAACAAGATATTGGTGAGCAGTTGGGTCTTAAGGATGTCAAAGAGTGGCGTACTGTACAATATGGAGCACGCGAATTGCACTCCAGACTTCTGAAGGGCAGCCAAAGAATCATAATACTTCTGGATGATATTTGGAAGGAGATGGAACTGAAGGATTTGGGAATACCTTGTGAAAGTGGATGTGTAACTCTTTTAACATCTCGAGACAAGGAAATCCTGAATCAAATGTGTCATAAAGTTTTTGAAATGAAAACTTTAGCTCCAGAAGAAGCAGATTCTCTCTTTGAAGAGAAAGTTGGTTCCTTCTGTATGAAAGACCTGGACTTGGGGTCTATAGGAAAAGAAATTGCAGACGAATGTGGTGGCTTACCACTCGCCATTGTAACTATTGCAAGTGGTTTAAAAAATAAAGATAAACAAGTATGGCAAGATGCACTAAGTGAACTCAAAAGTTGTGAAGTTAACGGAAAGGTTTATAAGAGTCTAAGTTTAAGTTACAATTTATTGCACGAAAACCGAAACGCACAAATGCTATTCTTGCTCTGTTGTCTCTTTCCAGAAGATTATTATATTAGCCTCGAGGATCTTGTATACTGCAGCATGGGGTTAAAGATGTTTGATGGGGTAAATAGTTTGGTGGTGGCAAGACGTAAAGTACGTGGAGAAGTTAGGAAGCTTAAGAATAGGTCTTTACTTTTGGA
The DNA here is from genome assembly GCA_030278955.1 of Hygrophila difformis. Classification (NCBI taxonomy): domain Eukaryota; kingdom Viridiplantae; phylum Streptophyta; class Magnoliopsida; order Lamiales; family Acanthaceae; genus Hygrophila; species Hygrophila difformis. The sequence goes on along the minus strand of JAOANR010000015.1, from coordinate 17,975,313 downwards.
TGGTCGCGAAGAAAATGAAGTCAAAATGCATGATGTTATCCGAGATGTTGCCATCTCTATTGCTTCGAAAGAAGGGCTAATTGATGCCAGTCTAAGGTCAAAAGGACACGATGATAAGAATTATTGTAAATGGATCTCAGTGTATACAATGTCGAGTAATGAGACTCTCAATCATCTCACAGGGTCTAATTTTCTAGACCTTCAACTTTTAATCATACACCACATTGGATGGTCAAGAGGTGGCCTAAAGATCAATGATATCTCTATTCTGAAAGGAATGGATGGCCTAAACACGCTGTTCTTCAGAAATGTTGAATTCATATCACCACCAGAAAGAATAGAATGGCCGAATAGCCTCTCAATGTTGCAATTTCATTTGTGCAACTTGAAAACTCTCTCTTTTGTTGGTGAGTTGTTGAATCTTAAAATTCTTGATTGTAATCGATGCGAGTTGATTGAAGAGCTTCCAAGTCAGATTGGGTGGCTAAAATGCCTCAAGTTGTTGAATCTACACGGATGCAGAAAAGTTGAAAGAATAGCACCTGGCATCATTTCACAACTGGGTGAATTGGAGGAATTGAAGATGTTGAAGAGCTTTAATGGATGGGAATCAAGCAAGGGAGATAATCAAGGAAAAAGAATGAATGTTTCACTTAAGGAGCTTGAAGCACTGCATAAATTGACGTGCTTGGAGATTGATATACAGGACATAGATTTGGTCAATGAAGAGGTACACCTTTCTCCAACTATAGTGAAATACAAAATACTTATTGGAAGAGGCACTGATGCGTTTCGCGAGGACCTTAAGAATGTAGAAAAAAAGCTAAGATTGAATGGATTACCAAATGAGATTAATAATGGAAGTTGGATCTACAAGCCTCCAATCGGCACCAAAATTGAATGGTTACAGATGGAAAAAAATGGTTCTGACTTCTGGGGGAATCTATCAGATACTAGTAACCTCAAGTACTTGCAAATTTCAAGAAGTAAGAAGTTGAAGGAAGTGATAGATGCATCGACTATATCACATGGTTCCCCAAAGCTAGAGTACCTGGAGCTTTATTATCTTTCAGATTTAACAAAAGTATGTGATGGCCCAATTCCAGGGGGATCCAAGTCTGACAAATTCAGAAGCCTTCATAATATAGAAATTTACCGGTGTGGTAAGCTGCGCAATCTTTTCTTGTTGGAAAGGGCATCGGATATATTTTCACAACTTAAAACAGTTGAAATTAAGGACTGCGAGTCATTGGAGGAAGTGTTTATCTCAAGTGAAAATAATGAGAATGGAAAGATCGATAGGAGTTGTAAAACATTCCCAAAGTTGATTGAATTGAAATTAGATAACCTTCCACGTCTCACAGCATTTTGGAAAGGACTTGAAAGCATTGAATTCCCTTCCTTGAAGAATTTGGTGATCGTGGGATGCACGGAGTTGAAGAGCTTAGTGTGTAGTCCAATGGAAAGTGAGCATCATTGTGCAAATGATGGTAAAGTTTCTCATCTCTCATGCATGCATAAGGTATGCATCTGTATAACATCTCTTTAGTTTTCCTGATTAATTGTATGTTGTCTGCAAAGGCAGTGTGGGTGTTATTAATGGCTACTTACCTACTATTTATTTATTTATTTAATTTTTTTTCCCTATATTTTAACTTGTATTTTAATCAAGTTTGAGCTCAAGTTAGATATCAGGTGGTACTGATTCAAGTTTTAAGGTTATATTTTTAAAAGTTCAACCATCCTTAAGCTTATACTTGAAAGTATATTGGCAAGTTGAAGTAAAATACTGTAGTATTCAACTTAAACTAATTCAAGAAAATGAAGTGTATTATTGACTGTTGTAATCTCTGATGCTTACTTTAAGTTATGAAAAAATATCTTCACAAAAGCCAGTGTTAAAACAGTCATATTTTTCTACCAAATCCATATTCTGAATAAACTCTATGCATTGCTGAGCTTTTTCAGGTGAAATTCGGAACATTGAAGACATTATTATTACGGAAATGTAACAACATTACCGCTATATTTTCATCTGCAACAGTGGATAATGTTAGCAGTCTCAATGTGGTGTGCGTTGAAGACTGTGATAAGATAGAAAGAATTATAAGAATGGAAATAGATAATGAGAAAGAAAAGATACATCACATTACATTTCCACAACTCAAGGAGCTCAGGTTATCATGTTTAAGAAACTTAACAAGTTTGGGCGAAGAAATGGACAATATGGAATTCCCTGTGTTAAAGAACTTTGTAATCATGGAATGCCCAAAGCTCATGCTAAGCAATGAAAAGGAAGGGGATGGCCAGTGTAACCAAATGGTATGTATGTTTACATTTATAATATTTGCTGTTGTTTAAATTATCTTTTTATTATGGTGGAAAGGAAGGATGAATAAGAATGCCAAATCCAAGGGTAAGCGGTGGTCAGCAACCGATTACGAACAATGTGTGTTTTAATTGCTTACATTAGGAACTGCCACCAATTTCTGTGGATGGATTATGTTAACTAGTTCATGTATAGGCAGGCTTGTTGAATTCAAAATATATATGCTCCACTTAACTTTAAATTTGGTGTATCATGTATTTCAGGTGAAATTTGGGAGATTTGGAAAACCAGATATTGTTGGATGTGATATAGTAAGCAATATATGGTGTCATAAGAACATGACTTTATGCTCCTTCAAAACAGTGGAGACACTGAAGATATATGGTTGCAACAACATGAGGACTTTATTTTCATCTTCTGTGTTTGAAAATTTGGCCAATCTTAGTGAGTTGAAAATTATAAGGTGTCATAGAATGGAAGATGTCTTAAGGATGGATGGAACGGAAAATCCCATTATAACATTCCCAAAATTGACGACCCTTAGTTTAGAATCTTTAGATAGTCTGAAGAGTTTCGGTAAAGGAATTGACAGCATTGAATTGCCAATGCTTAAGGAGTTCTCCATTATAGGTTGTCCAACACTGAGGGGACTTATTTCCGCCATTATGGAAGGTGAAGGGCACGATCGTGATGGTACCTCAGTTTCTTTATTCTGCGATCAAAAGGTATTTCTTATTGTTTGATTATCATTATATAAATGAAATGCTTTCTTCATTTTAATTTATTTAACACCCTAAACAAATTGTAAAACAACATTCCAAATTAAAAAAAGATTTATGATATACAATGAATTATCAATTATAATTTTATAAATAAAATAAAGACAGCGCTAAATATGTAGAAATTTTCAGTGAGTTAGTCAGTGCACTAGCGAGTCATACATGATGGTAAAAATTGATTTTTACGGGAAGTTTCCATTTGCATTTCGGTGAGAAATACTATGTATTTCAGTGAGTTTAATTTGAATGTGATATTTCCTCAGTGATTTTCAACGATTTTTTTTATGATTGTAATTCTTTTTTATCAATGAGTATCATTTGCATTTCAGCAAGATGTAATACTATGTATTTTCAACGAGTTTGTATATGAATTTTCAGTTATTTACTTATTTCATTTCAATGATTTTTATTCAATGGTAAAATAAATATTTTTCAGCAAATTTTTACAAGGATATTTACTTAGTAAATTTCAGCGATTTTTACAAGGAATTTTATCATTGAGTTTTCATTTGTATTTTAGAGACATGTATTGTGTACTTCACCTAGCTTGTATATGATTCAGCAAGTTACTGATCTTTGGATTTGAATGTTTTAGTATAATAATGACAATAAAGATAGATTCTTTTTATTGAGTTTTCATTTCAATTATTTTTGCGAGATATATTGTGTGTTTCAGTGAATTACTTGTAAAATTTAACAATTTTCGCATGATTGCAAAAACGAAATCTTTTGGAGTTGGATAACATACTAATCTCTGTATTGAAGGATCTACAAAACTAAGAAAATTTTATAAATGATCTTTTAAAATTTTTCCCTTTTATAATTATTCCCTTGCATATTTAAAATTGTTGGATTAGTTAAGTTGGATCGAAATCACCTGGTGATACGAATAATATGATGTGCTGCCATTTCTGTCTCCACAGACACGGACACCACAATAACTACTTGACATAGCTAGGCAGCATAGAAAAAAGTGGAAAGATGTTTATGTGAATAATGAGTAGTACCAAATATTGCAGATTAAATGTAGAAGACTGGAAATACTAACAATAGTATACTGCAACGCCATTTCAAGTTTATGTTCATCTTCAATGGCGGAAAATTTCTTGAGCTGTCAAAGGCTAGAAATCTTGAGTTGCCACAGCATCAAAAAAGTGATCACAGGTGAAAAGGGGAAAGATTTGAATGCAGTAGTGTTCCCAAGTTTGAAAACATTAACAATTCATAATCTTTCCTTGCTGGAGATGTTTTGTGAATGTGCGCTTGAGTTGCCATTATTAGAAACAGCGAACATTAGGGTTTGTCCACAAATGAAGTTCCTCACAGTGGCACCTCTAAGTCCACCAAATTTACGCACATTGTTGATAGACAGGAGAGAATTTCATCAAGCTGATTTGATGGAAATGGAGGATTTGAATACTTTTCGACACAACGTCTTGTGGCCAGAAGAGTGGTATGATTCTCTCCTTTTTTTTTTTTTTTTTGAGAAAATATGATTGAACTACAATGTGCCCTATTTCTTACAAACATTTTTTTTCAAAAAAAATACACACTATCTTGTTGGTCACATTTCGTGGAGAGTTAATCTCTAATTTTGGTGTGTGTCACTAAAATATGAATTGATTGCTTAATGGGCAAAATATTGAGGAACCGTTTTGACCCCTCCCACATCTCCACATTATCTCAGAACTCCATGATGGCAGAGTTCTATATAAGAAACTTTTGCCGGCTCCTTTAGGATTCGTCAATCTACTTCTACATACAGAAAGTATTATTTTAACACCATCAATTAGAAGAAAGAGGATTGGGAAAAGCCTGAGGAGCCATCAACTAATTTGTTGCACTGGTATCACCAATCGAGTGAAGAAGGAAGGAGCAATGGCTGGAGGTAAATTTTTTGTTCCCTTTCCACTGTGCGCAGATCTACACGATTTATGTTTCAATGTTAGATCTGCTATGTTTCTTTAACATTTGGTATCTGAGCCACAATGCTTCTGCTTTGTTCGGTATACCTATTATTTTAGTTTGTTCTAGTTGCATCCCTTGACTCATTTATTTGCCTGACAAATTGTGTTTTTTCTTTGAATATGAGGAAGTAGTATATTTGGATAATTCTAATTGCCGATAATATTTGTTGGGCTGGAGAGAATCACTTGATTTCATAAATGGGTTTACAGCCTTTTAGATTATTTTAGCCAAATCTTCTACAATTTCTATAGCACAGTAGTGCATCCTTGGCTTCATATTCATTCATGATGAATTTATCATGGTTTGTGTTGCAGTTGTGGTTCTTTTCTTATTCTTTTTCTAATTTATTTAATCAAAGGATAAATAAGTGATGTGTCAGACTGACAAACTGAAGTGCATGGATGGGTGGTACCTTCCTCTAGGTTTGTTAAAAAATAATTGCAGGAATCATCATGACAGTACTTTTCTTTGTTCACTGTAATTGCAAGTTTGTCTCAGGTGGTGTGCATCATCTCTCTGCAAAAGTATGTATAGTGAAAGTTTTTCTGGAGTATAGTGAAAGTTTAATATACATAATATTTTAACAGATGAGATTAATTGTATTCGAGACTCTGATCCTGGAGTTGGAGTTTGCTGCTTCCTCTGTTTCTCTGTCTGCGGTATTGTAAACTGTTGGGATTTTAGTTTGAGTAGTGCATAGGTTTTTCCTATTATGCAGTGAAATATTTTCATCCTATCCTTGTGAATATCTGTACGTAATCTTGGAAGATCAGTTATATTTTGATTCATATATTTTTGCTATATTTGGTTGCTTTTTTTAGGTGAATACCAGGGTATCCCAGGCCACATTGGGCCCAAGATTAATCCCTCGATGATCTGCAAGGACAATTAAGGGCGTCTCTCCCAAAGCAGTTTTTTGCATACACAAGGCTCGAACCCGAGACCTTGCTTAAGCGACTAAAGCCCCCATCCACTCAAGCCAACTGCTGTTGGTTGCTATATTTGGTTGCTTTGAACTTGATGCGGAATATAATATTTAAATAAAATGGGTATTTGATTATAATAAATTAAAGAGTAGCCACAATATTTTTTATTTGTTAAAATCATATATATCATATATATATATATTTATATATTGGAAAATATTATTCATCACGTGAATATTCATGTATATGCCCTGAGTATGAGATTTGTAAAAGTTTAGTAAATAGTGAGGGGATCAAAAACTTTATAAATAGTCTATATAATGTATTAAGAAGTGTAAGATAAAATTTTATGCAAACTTAATAATTCTATACTTGTTTCATCTCATAACCATAATTATTATATTTTATACCCATTTTATTTAATCATTAAAAAAATAGTTTTTTCTGTAACACGTTATCACCACGAGAAAGCTCTACCAGGGTTCTGCCTAAGGGTGGGTCAGTACAGTATACTGAAAAAATTTTGTCGTACTGTGTACTGTACCGAAATTTACAGTATGAAAAATTTCATACCGTTGTCGTACCGAAACTTTCGGTATGCCAAAGTTCGGTATACCAAAGACTTCGGTATAAAATATTGCATTACCGTTATCATACCAACATTTCGATAAGTTCGGTATATACCATTATACCGAACTTTCGATACATACCAACATACCGGTATCACGGTACGAATGAACCTACTGCACGCATGAACCGTGGTAGGCCATTGGGTTCCAGGGATAAAAATCCACGAAAAAGAAAAATTATCCATACAAGTAATAATTCAATCACTAATCATAATCCTGTAGGAGCAATTGATTCAACTCCTGAAGAAGTTGAACCTGAAAATATTCACCCAGATGAAAATGAAGTTATTGAAACTTTTTTCAATTATATCAATATCGGGAAATGTGCAACACCCCCCATTTTCGGCGCAACAGAAAGACATGGTGTTACTCTAGATGTTACCGACTCCAGAGTGAAGGCTGACCCCTCAACCAGCATGAGATCTTTCCAGTGTCCATCCATTGGCCTTACTCACATATACCCTGGGAGACTTCTCAGGAAGTCACCCATCCTAAAATTACCCCAAGACAAGCACGCTTAACTTTTGAGTTCTTATAAGATGGTTACCAAGAAAGAAAGGTACTTTGTTAGTATGTTTCACTCCATTTAAGCTATATTCCGGGGTATTACATTCCTCATTCCTTAATATTGCAACGTCTTAGTTGCACTCGGCCATCCACATCATTGGACGCCACAACCAACCACATCCCGCGGATCTTTCACATCGCTAGGCATCTGAATACCACAGAACGCGATCACGGTCTGGCTCTGATATCATCTGTAACACCCTCATTTTCGGCGCAGCGGAAAGACATGGTGTTACTCTAGATGTTGCCGACCCCAGAGTGAAGGCTGACCCCACAACCGACATGAGCTCTTTTAGTGTACTTAGGCCTCACTCACACACACACTGGGTGACTTCCAGGAGGTCACCCATCCTAAAATTACCCCAAGGAAAGCACGCTTAACTTTGCAGTTCTTATTGGATGGTTACCAAGAAAGAATGGTACCTTGTTAGTATGAGTAGCTTATTTCACTCCATTTAAGCCATATTTCGGGGTATTACAAAATGTTAGAACCAAAAAGAAACAAGCAATGATAATATATTCCCCAACTATGGATGTAATGGAAAATGACGAAATGTAAAATGGAAAATGGAAAACAAACATTGAAAAAATGTTGGAACTTTGCATACAATGTTGGACTCGATGTAGTGAAAAATGACGAGGATCCTGAACCAAGATCAGTTGAAGAATGTTGGAAAAGAAATGATTGGCCAAAATGAAAAGATGCGATTCAGTCTGAACTAGATTCACTAAATAAACTAAAAGTATTCGGGCCTATTGTCCATACACCAGAAAATGTGAAGCCTGTTGGCTACAGATAGGTGTTTGTGAGAAAAATGAATAAAAAGAATGAAATTGTCAAATATAAGGCATGGATTGTAGCACAGGTTTTTCCTAAAGATTGAAAATTGATTTTGAGGAAATATATTCCCAAACTATGGATGTAATAACATCCAGGTATCTCATGAGCTTAGTAGTACGAGAAAATCTTGAAATGAGACTGGTGGATGTTGTTACTGCATATTTATATGGCTCATTAGAAAATGATATTTATATGAAAATACCTAAAGGGTTCAAGTTACCTGAGTCTTGTAACTCAAAATCCAGAGAAATGTATTCCATCAAATTGCAAAAATCCTTATATAGGCTCAAGCAATTTGGCCAAATGTTGTATAACCGCCTCAATGAAAGTTTAATCAATGAAGGTTATACAAATGACCATATATCTTGTATTTTTATAAAGCAAATGGGTTAGAATTTGTGATCGCTGCAGTCAATGTTGACGATTTAAATTTAATTGGAACTCATGAAGAGTTGAAAAAAGCAGTTGAATATCTGAAAAAGGAGTTCGAAATCAAGGATTTCGAGTAAACGAAATTTTGCCTTGGCCTACAAATTGAGCATTTGGAAAAGGGTTTGACTGCTCAACATACTTCCGTAAATAAAATTAAACACCAAACCTCATACATTGGGTTTGACTGCCTTGTTACCGGATCTTCCAAGCTCCGGGATTTCACAGACTCCCTCCAACCACCCGACCGCAACCGATGGTTCATTGGTTCTGGTTTCCTTCAGCAACAATCAGCACAATCATACTTTGTTTCCTACCTTAGGACGTAGCAATGTTTGAGTAAATTATTTAATTTTAATTTTTGGAAGGTTATGGATGCAGGAAGCCCGGACAATAAAATTCAGGCTATTTTTTTTAATATTTTTAATAATATTTGGATAATACTTTAAATATTTTTCAATAAAATCAAGGCTTCCTGCATCCATAACCTTCCAAAGATTAAAATTAAATCATTTATCCAAAAATTAAAATTAAATTATTTACTCAAACCTTATTACGTCCTAAGGTAAGAAACAAATGGGGATTGTGCTGATTGTTACTGAAGGAATCCAGAACCAATGAACCATCGGTTGCGGTCGGGTGGTTGAAGAGAGTGCGTACCCGAAGCTTGGAAGACCCGGTAACAAGGCAGTCAAACCCAATGTATGTATGAGGTTTGGTGTTTAATTTTATTTACGGAAGTATGTTGGGCATTTATTTGATAAATGGACTAATAATAATAGAAATTTAAGATTCTGGACTTGAAATAAAATAATTTAAAAAGTTGGAGGCAAATTAATATAAATATGACTAATTTGGGTAGATGACTAAATGGAACAAAACAAAAGTTTATGACTGAATTGACAAAAGATAAAGGAAAAAAGACTAATATTATGCCTACAAGTCAAGTTTAAATTTAAACCCTTGCCATATAAGCAATTAGGTTATAATTAGTAAAAAATGGATTGATTTGGACATAATTAACATTTATAGCTGAATGTTTTGATAATAAAATAAAAAAGGGCTGATTTGGATTTTTGGAAAAAAAAAATTGACGTATTTAACATTTTTTCCCTACTTGTAATTCAACATGCAATCAAAATAATAATGTCAATATTTGAGACTTTGTGTTAGACATTCATACCAAAGAATATTAAGTTCAATCGATGCCCAACTTAAAAAAAAAAAGAAAAGGAGGCCAAAGCCCGCCAAACAAGCAAAAGCCCACCCCTCCGCGGGTTGGGCGAGTTTAGGCCCACATGTAAAAAGACCTCTAAAAGTTGAGTCCACCCCACATTTTTTATCTTACAAGGCAGACCGGCCCAACTGGCTTGGCCAACATTGACACCTCTAATGTTAGTATGTTACGCACCATAACCTTACCATGCTGAAATGTCTTTTTCATATAAGCTTAATGTGATGAATCTAACTTTTTTCTGTTAAGACCGGAAAATATTAAATTAATTTCCTTATGTATGAAAATATGGCATACTTCTTTTGAAAGTAAAATCAATTAGTTAGCCATTGTGGATGAGGACTTAGCCCAAATGGTTAAGTCCCTAAGCTTCCAACGAAAGGTTGGAGGTTCGATCCCCACTGGCTTCCTATTTTTCCCTTTTATTTCCCTTTATAATTTGTGTGGCATAGGCTCCCACCACCCTTTCCAGATGACTCCTCCAAAAAAAAAATTTAGTTACCCATGGACTCCAAAATTAATGGATTAATTGACTAAATTCCTAATGACGTATTGACATGATTTTTTATTTCGATGAGCCATTGAAGGCCTGGGAAAGGGATAGTGGGGGCCTATGCCACACAATTACAAAGGGAAATAAAATGGAGTAATAGGGGGTCGGTGCGGATTCGAACTTCCAACATTCTGTTGGAAGTCAAGGGACTTAACCACTTGGGCTAAGTCCTCAACCCCCGTATTGACATGATTGGATTAGGGCTGGACAAATTCGCCGAAAACTCAGTATACCGATCGTACCATACCGAAAAATATCGAAAATACCGAATTTTATGGTATACTGAAATTTTTGGTACGGTATATTGCCGTGCCGAATTTTTTTGATATGGTATCGGTATCAAAATATAAGAGATTCGATATACCGAAAATACCGAAATACCAATATAATATATATAAATATGTTATAAAATATATATACAATTACATATTTTGAAAATAAAAAAATATATTACATTACATATTTACTACTAAACTAAAAAAAAATCTAGTTAAGGCCCAAGCCTAATTTCAAATAACCTCAAATTAAGTTTGTATTTTTTATTAAGGAAACCCTAATTCAAAATTCAACTCAAGGTCTCACGGTCACCGCCAAACTGCCAAAGTTTCTACTCCAGTTCCAATACTCCTCAATCCTCAATGTCACACGATATCAAGTTAATTTAAAACACGATTGATTTTTATTTATTTATTTGAGTTACATTATTTTGGAAATTATTTTGTTTGCAATTAATTAAAACTATTATATGAAATTTTTGTTCATTGTTATAAATAATTTTATATTGGTATATCGATAATACCGAACTTTTATGCCGAATGTTTCGGTATACCGAATTTATGGTATGGTAATGGTATTCATTTTTCATCTACCGATATTCACGGTATGGTAACGATATGAATGAAATTTTTCGATATGCCGTACCGGTCCAACCCTAGATTGGATTGCCATATTCAAACATTACATAATTAATTGACTAAATTCCTAATGACGTATTGACATGATTTTTTATTTGGATGAGCCATTGAAGGCTGAGAAAGGGATAGTGGGAGCCTATGTCACACAATTACAAAGGAAAATAAAAGGGAGTGATAGGAGGTTGGTGCGGATTCGAACCTCCAACATTTCGTTGGAAGTCAAGGGACTTAACCACTTGGGCTAAGTCCTCAACCCCGTATTGACATGATTGGATTGCCATATTCAAACATTACATAATTAATTGAAATTCATGTCATGTTTAACCAATCTTACAAATATACTATCTCTATTTTTTTTTTTTTAGTGTTTGCACCAATTGATACAGGCGCGCATGCGGATGCACATTTTCAACGATTAATAAATTAGATTGTGTACAATAAAAAATTACAGAAAGTTGATATTCTAAAACTAAAAATTTAGACGAATCTAATAAAGTCTCACTTAACTATGTTTTTTTTTTTTTTTTTTTTTTTGAGGAGAAAACTTTTTATTCCACACCAATAACAATCAATACAACTCAAGTACACTGCATTGTCCGAACCACCCTACCAAACAAAAAATTAGTGTGATGACAATCCGAACCACCCCAACAGACACCGTTATAAATGATTTATCAACAACAAACATTCAGCCACAAGTGAACACACAGACGATACTCCTTCTGCATATCCATTCAAGCTAAATATACTGACCTTCTCCCTTTTCGTTTAATACCATTCCTCCACTTTGCTGCTACCTCCGGCTCCCATCCTAGCCGAATAATCCGCCAAGCTGTTGCATTCTCTCAGAATGTGTACCACTTTCACATCTCCTGCTTGTCTCATTACCACCAATATCGGTCCCAGCAACTCTAACTATGAACAGTACAAAAACTACCGAAGTTGCAAACCTAACAAAATGGAGGGAGTATTTTTTAATTCCCGCAATAATAATATGTAAAAGCACATTTTTACATAAAGATACACAAATTGTATTTTGTTAAGCACACTCCCACATTTCGGTGGCGATTTTGTTCCTATAAAACCCATAATTTTGGCCACTATTACTGAAAGAATGGAAAGCGCCAAAACCAATTGAATCTATTAATTATGCTAATTCTGTTACTTTTAGGTGTCAATCATCTATACTGATGGTAATAACATATATGAAATTCCTTCCACCCTTAAAAAAATGGGGGGGGGGGGGGGGGGGGGGGGGGGGGGGGGGGGCAAAGAGCTTATAGATCACATTCAACATATAAAGGTTTATCGCCTAAATCATATCCAAACTAAAATATATAGAAACTAAACAATGTACACTTTCCATTACACTACAAAATTAAATATGACAAAACTTTGCAATAATAATTAAATTAATATATGCACACGGAAAAAAAATATATAGAAATAAACAATGTACACTTTCCATAATAAATATGCCAAAATTTTGGAATTGGTTCCCGTGCTAATTGTTTCATTGGTTCATGGGTGAGTTCTTATGACGACATAAAAGTAGTTTCATACTTTCATCCATACCCGGAAGTAGATTATGGGTCAGTTCTCTTTTGAAAGTTTTTTTTAGAGCTTTTTGGTTGCTTTTGATTTTATATAAAAATTGTAGCTCTGTTATGTATGCTAGTTTTTAGAGTTGTAGCTACAATTTGAAGCTCTATAAATAGAAGCTATCTAAGGTAGCATTAAAAAAAACTAGCAAGATTATGTTTATCTTATTAAAATTTTAACCCAATAACCAACCCACTACAATTTCAAAAAAAGCTACAGCTAGATATACCAAACACTTGAATAAAACTGACAGCTCCCTAAAGCTCTATGTGTAGAACAATCCTTATAATCTATTGTAAATATTATTGTGAATTTTTTATTACATTAATTGTTTTTTTATATAGTAATAACAAATCAATTCATAAATGAGGATACGAACTTGGTCTAGTGGTCAAGTTCCCTAACTCTCAACTTTAGGTTGGGGTTCGATTCCCCACCCGGCGCACTATCCATCCCCTTTATCCCTTTACAATTTGTATGGTATGGACTCCCACCACCCGTTTCCTAGCCTGTATAGGCTGTTCAGCACCAAAAAAAAAAAAATTACAAATCAATTATTTTTAAAATTAAAAATTAATTATACCATTCTAATTCCATTCATATTTATCCATAAACTAAAATGCCATGATGCATGAGTTTAATTCAGACATTTAATGTTGCTCGTATTTAGATTCTTGAAATTTTTAATACCATCAAAGAACAAATCATCTACTATAAAATGATGTTGGATGTGCCAACAAATTTGCACCAAGTATATAGCCATTCTTTTGTTTAATTACAAGATGTCTCGAGTGCGTCATCATCGTGTCGAGTTGCAGCTTCTTGGGTTTTTACTTTTGTTTTTGAGTCCGTCTCTTGTTCATTGTTTAAAGGACGATCCCAACTCATCAACAGAGTTGCAGACATTTCTTGATAAGCTCGAAAAGGTGATGAATATAATTCCAATACCTACCATTGAGCTCAGACTTGTGAGATATGCTCCACCTCCGCCTGCGATTACTGCTCCGGCGGAATCTCCGCCTCAGCCGTCTTTTGATAGCGGAAAGATTAAAGGCAACGTTGCTGGTTCCAAAAAGCAAGCCAACAATAAAGAGGAGTTGGAGAATTAATCTTTACAGTTCTATAAATAAAATATATATTAATTCCTTTACTGTAAGCATTTCTGCATCAGGTTCTTCGGCTTGGGATGGTTGCATCTCTTCAGCAATCCTGGTTAAAGTTGTTGAAAGATGATCTTGGGTCTTTTGTTCTTCAAAAGAGATAATAAGGCATTTATTTATCTTTGTTGTTGTTACAATTATATACTTCCCCCGTTTTTTTTTTTAAATGTTACACTTCTCATTTGCACGTATGTCAATGCACATTTTTAACGATTAATAACTCAAATTCGGTACAAATAAAAATTTTAAAAATTTGATATTTAAAAACTGCAAGATGAGGCGAATCCAACAAGATCTCACTTGGCTATATTTTGTCTTCTAAAACTATAACAAAAATAAAAGTCAAAGTGCTACAATGAACATTAAAAAAAAGTTAAAATGTAACATTTAAAAAAAAAACAGATGGAGTAGTAGCGAATACGAGTATAAAGTTAACGTTGGGGCCTTTTGGTTTGAGGGAACTTACATTATTAGTGGGAATATCATTACCAGGAATCTAAGATTGTCCGGAATATCAGCAGGAATCTTATTTTTTTGTCTATTTTAACATTTTCTACATTTGGGTGAGTTGATAATCTTATCTTTCTATTTCAAATTACTTTACAACAATGCCTTTACTTTTAAATTAAAAGTATTATAAGTAGTATGACATTTTACTAAAAAATAAAAATATTTAAACATAATTGTTTTATTTAAAAAAGAAAATTTTTAAACATAATTTAGTGTATTATAAGTTTTTAGTTGAATAATCATTAATTTAATTTATCTAAACTATTAAGATTGTTTTATTTCAAAATAAATTTCAAACAAACTTTTAAATAGACATTTTTTGGGGAGCAAAAATAACATGATTCCCACCGAAAAGCCCCAATATTCCCATTGTGGTGGTAATCTTAAATTCTCAACGGGAACATCTCTCCAACCAAATGAGGGAATATTAGATACCTTAGCCAAGGTTTCCATTGGGAATCTCGCATCCTCAAACCAAACGGCCCCTTAGTCAAATATGTACTATTAGAAATTTAGATACCTTAGCCAACATTCAATTAGGATTTTATAATATTATAAGATTGTTTTAGATTTAATTTTTTTTTTTTTTACTGAACAGTCTATACAGACTAGGAAAATGGTGGTAGGAGCACATGCCACACAAATTACAAAGGGGAATAAAAGAGAGGGATAGGGGCCAGTGGGGAATCGAACCTCCAATCTTCCGTTGGAAGTCGTGGGAATAACCACTTTGGCTAAGTCCTCATCCCTTTGGATTTGAAATCTTGAATATATTCAATTTAGATTTGAAATACTAGTTTCTTAAAATCCGTCTCTATTTTTCAATTCAGGCTATAAATAATACTTTCAAATCTGGATGTATTCAAGATTTAAAAATATGTTTTAAACTCTATTGTTATTCAATTTAGATTTTAAAATATCAATTAAGATCAAGAGGCCGGTGTCCAAATTTTTAATAATGGGTGGATTTTAACGGATTTTATATATAAATTCTTCATCGTATGAAATCCGACGCCATTTCAGACAATATTTATGCCATGGGAGTCCGGATCAATCCAACTACTCAACGGGCCAAGGGTGTTCATCAACAACCCAACATGTTTCAAGAAGACACCCAAATATCCCCACGCGTTTATGTATGTTCACTAAAAACAAGCACACATGACAGTGAATATGAAGTTTCTGGACAATGGAACAGTGGCAACCAACAACCAATGTTTGTAGTTTTTGAGTTTATATATGGAAATTCAGAATATAAAAGTTGGAGAAGAATCCAATTGATCCGACAAAGTTTGGCTCTAATACCGAAATATAAGTTTATGCCGTATTAATGTCTGGATTCAAATGTACAATGAAGATGATGACAGTGAATGCAACAACAAAGCAAATAAGAATAATTAATGAAGCCTATGAATGAAGTTCGAAACAAATTTATCAAAGAGCTTGAGTTAAAAAGACAAATGGTCACTTCCGAATGCATCATTCATTGAAACTAGCTTCAAAATTCAATGCTGTAATAATGCTGTAAGTTCCAAATGAAGTTTTCACGAGTGGTCGAGAGTACTTGGTTGAGAATGACTTTTGAATATGAATTTTGTTTTTTTGAAAAATGGCATAAACATCAAATGCCGTAAAAGTAACATGAATCGCCAAAGTCCAATAAGGAGGCTCATCTACCACGCAGGAATTGTTGAAGCCACCATTAGAACAGTTTAGCATATGTTGATTGTCTGTTGTGTGTTTTAGATTCTATAAATATGTACTCGAATTGTTGTAATTCTCAGAGCAGAGCGAATAGCGACGCACAGAGCGAAACAATCTGCTCTCCGCTTTTGGTTATCCACTTTAGATATCAAATGTGTAAAGTGTCTTGTGTGTGAGATGTCAAATCCACAAAATTGGTATCAGTGTGTGACATCAAGAATTACAAAATGGTATCAGAGCCTGAGTGATCCTGTGTGATACAAACTCAGAGCGAAGAAAAGCTGGGTAGAAGCCCAGAGCCTGAGTGATCCAAACTCAGAGGGAAGAAACGTTGGGTAGAAGCCCACAGCTGAGTGATCCAAACTCAGAGCCAAGAAAAGCTCTGTAGAAGTACAGATTAATTCAAATTGAAGTTCAAGGGAAGAAAGGAGTACACAAATTGGCTCTTCTCTCTCCAGGAAAGCTGCCCTCCACCTTCATCAAACTCGGTGAGAAGTGAGCAGCCAGACTTGTTGCCATCTCTGTGAGAAGCTGTTGCTGCTTCCCAGGCTAGAGCCATTGCTCATAGCAGCCCCTACTGCTTCCGCCATTACCAGACGCAGCTGCTCCGCTGCCGTCCACCGCTCGTTGCACCTCCGACGAGCCAGCGCCTCCGCTACTGCTCCTCCGTCCACCGAGTATTGCCTCCAGCCTTGCCCCGCAGTCGATGTTGCTTGTTCCATACTATTGTGCCGATCTGCCGCTGATCACCGAACCGACCAGCAAGTCCTTTGCTCCGTCGCTGCTCAAAATTCCGTCGGCCACCTACAGCACAACTCATCTTGTCGTTGATGCCCGCTGGTTTCTCTCTAGGTGGTTGTGGTTGTGGAGTTTTGATTCCAGCAAAGAAAGTAAAGACTTGGAAAGTGAAATTAAAGTCTTCAAAGCTCAAATTAATGCTCGGCTGTCTGGTAGGTGATTTCAAAGGTGGGGTTATTAAATCAAATAAAATAAAGAAAAAGGAGGTAGTGCAGCGGGTTGAAGAAAAAAAAAGGAGGGGTCATATTAAAGAAGCCTGCAGGTGATAGGTTCTATAATTAAATAAAGTTGGGCCCAAGTTGTCAATAATATTCTAATTATACAGGTCAAATGGCGAATATCACGGGACAAATGTCAGTACAGGAGCTCACCAAAGCAAACTACGAGGAATGGAATATTCAAATGAAAGCCCTTCTCGGGACTCAAAATGCATGGGACGTGGTTGAGAATGGATTTGAAGAACCAGAAAATATTGGGACACTTTGCAAAAGAGTGTCGGGCCCGAGTGGAAGAAACAACCAAGAAAGTTGAGGAAAAGAAACCAAATGGAGATGTCCTCATGATGGCCCAAAATGATGAGATGATTAAAGAGTTCAAAAAGATGATAGGGATGACAGATGACAGAAGCATTTGAAGTTTACGGGGGAGTTTTGTTGAAAAATGGCATAAACATCAAATGCCGTAAAAGTAACAGAAATCACCGAAGTCCAATAAGGAGGCTCATCTACCACGCAGGAATTGTTGAAGCCACCATTAGAACAGTTTAGCATATGTTGATTGTCTGTTGTGTGTTTTAGATTCTATAAATATGTACTTGAATTGTTGTAATTATCAGAGCAGAGCGAATAGCGACGCACAGAGGCGAAACAATCTGCTCTCCGCTTTTGGTTATCCACTTTAGATATCAAAAGTGTAAAGTGTCTTGTGTGTGAGATATCAAATTTACAAAATTGGTATCAATGTGTGATATCAAGAATTACAGTTTTCAATATTGAAAACATTTGGGGTCCTTATATAGACCTACATCCCAATTACCATACGTGATTTACTACAAATAATAGGGTAATTACAGAAGCTTATATAATGTTTAAACAAGATGAAAAATCCAAAATACTGTATATGGGTGTACAACTGGGGGTGGGGGACTCCTTGTCGTCCAGGGAATTAAGGATAACTCGACGACAAAGAAGTTTGGGACAACGAACTCGTCGTCCAATTAATGATTTGGCTTGTCGTGTCTTGGTTGAATTCGTCGTCCGGAGATCATGTTGTGGACGACAAACATTAACTCGTCGTCCAAACACATTTGCTGTCTTTCGTCCAGGATGTCAGGCCTTGGATTATTTTTTGTTCACTTTCGGTTGTTGAATCCTCTAAATGTTGAAATCCTCGGGAGCACTCGTTGAATCTCTTCATAATAACTTGATCGACTGGGGCCCACGTTGTCTGACCACTGTTCCAGTGACCTCAAATTCCAGCGAAGCGCGGTGGTGGCAGCTTTCTGGCATCGGCTTTTTGATGTCCTTATGCGGGTTTGCTGAATATTTTGCATCTGGAGGTCCGTCATGTCTGAATTAATCTAGTTGAATGGGACCCAAATTAATGCGTTTGACAAGACACCCGTGCGAACACCATCAAAGGACGCTGTTGAGACGGCGAGCACTACTCAACCGCAACAGGGGATAATGCAGACCCCTACATTGTCCGAGCAAATGCGGCTATCGATGACCTAATCGATGGACAAATTCATGCCTTTACTCACGAGGCACTTAATGGACGTATTGCGGCCTGCCATGGCCGATCGAATTGATAGAGTATGCAGTCCCTTGCGCGCTCAGCCAGAAGTAACCGTCCCTGCAAACGGCACAACTGTGCCGCCAAATATCCCATGTCCAGGGCCGTCAGGCGGCCAACAACGGACTTGGGGAACCACGCCTGGCCAGCCGCCACTCCCTGAGACTAGAGACCTGGCTAGTTTGTTCCTCTTCCCATATCAGGCTGCATATGCCTTCACTCCAGCGGCACCTACCATGCCGAAACTTGGCTATACGGCACCTCCAGTGCCGATCTATGCGTCATCAGGATGCCTGATGGCGTCCAGTGGCTCACCAGGCTGTACAGCAGCCACTGGTGGACCTGTAGTGGCACCATGCCAAGCGGCACCTCTTGTGCCGAATGCTTCAACCATACTGGTGCCAAGCGGCACCTCTTGTGCCAAATGCTTCAACCATACTGTATGCGCCTAACTACTCACCAATACCGGCACCACTGAACCCTGGTTGGATGTCGCCGACACTGTGGGGCAAGCGCCATAGCCCTGGGTGCAGACGCCACAGCCATGGGGGCAGACTTCACAGCCCTGGGGGCAGACGCCAAAGCCATGTGGAGTGGTTGCTATTCTGGCCACACCAGCTGCCATTGCTCCTGCTACACCTCCAGCCGCCATGCCTCATACACAGGCACCGGCGGTCTCATCCGAGTTGATGGTAGACATAATGCAACAACACTTCGGGATTCAACGAGGGCCGATGGAGCGGCCTACATACAGGAAACCGTACCCTTGATAGATACTATGCAACCGTATCCAAGGGGCTTCAAGATGCCCGGATCCACTACCTTCTCAGGGGTCGATGGCAAGTCCCCTATAGAACATGTGGGCAGATTCACTGCTCAATGTGGTGAGGCGGCAGCCAATGACTGGCTTAAATTGAGGTTGTTTAATTGATCCCTAACTGGACCTACCTTCGCATGGTATGCATCCCTGCGGCCTAACTCAATCCAAAATTGGGCCGACCTTGAACGAGCATTCCATGACAGATTCTACACCCCGCTGTCACAGGTCAGTCTCACAGACCTAACTAATGCGAAACAATTTGCCGATGAGACGGAAAGTACTTTCATTAACAGGTTACAACGGCTAAAGGGTCGATGCACCATGGCAATCCCTGATAGGGAAATAGCCAACATAGCAGTGGCTAGTATGTTGCCAAAATTAAAAGAGCATTTAATTGTGCAGGATGCCACTGATCTTGCTCAGCTGGTCGAGAGAGCGGCCCGGTTTGAAAAGTTCCTTGAAGAACACGATGAGAAGCGTTGGCCTACATACGAGACTCATTTCAAGGAAGTGAAACCCACTAAAGAGGAAGACGAACCAAAGATGGTGGCAAATTCCAAGGATAGTGGCCTTAGAAGGCCATCTACGGTGGCCTTGAAGATCGGGTAGTGTATAAAAATATATATATATATATATATAACATATTTTTACAAAAAATAAAATTTAGACAATAAAAATAAAAAAAATTAATAATAATAATAATAACAACAACAACGACCTCTGCCGAGTTTTTCTGTATTTTCAATTCCAATTAAACATTCAACGGCGGAAAGCGGAGATGCCAAGGGAGTCGCTGACAACGGCGGAAATAATTCTGGGCGCTGCGAAGTTGAGCTCCGGAAGTTGAGTGAAGGGCGGCCGAACAGGGATCAGTGGGGGCTGAGCTGTTGGGTGTGCATGGCGGCTGCTTCGTGGGACGAATGGCGGCAGCTCAAGGTGGCGAGAAAGCTTGTGGCGGCCGAATCCCTCGAGTGGCGGCTGAGACATGATCAACGGCGGCTGAAGCTCGAGCACGGCGGCCCGGAGGAACGCGCGGCGGCTGAAGATGTCCAAGTGGCGGCTAGAGCTCCAAGAATTGCGGCTACTCTCTCACGACGGGCGGCAGCAAAGAAACGATCTAACAGAGATCAAGGGCTGACTGTCAAGAGCTCGACGACGACGACGGCTGTGTGAGTGGCGGCTGTCCAACTCACGGGTGGCACTTCTGACGGCAAACAAGAGACGGCGCTAGAGGCTATGGCGGCAAGGGAAGAGAGGAACTTGACCGGAAATGGAATGGAAAATAGCTTGACCATAGCTTTTGACGAAAAGACACCGGACTGAGGTTGAAGAAGATCGAAGATGATGAATGACGATGACGAGGTCCGCTGGTCTCTCTCTGTGTGGGTTTTATTTGCAATGTGGTGGCTATTTCGGAAATGGATGTTGAAGATGGTAATCAAAGTTGAGTGGGGTCCGCCAAGGTTAAAACCCATTTATTTGGTCTCTTCATTAAAAAAAAAAAAAAAAGAACATGGTTTGGACCGAGAGTTATTGCCAAAATCCAACTGTGAAGTATACTGGAATTATTGCCAAACCCATTACACATGGTTGTGATTGCCAAAATTCAAATTTGAAGCATACTGAGCATGGAGCATGGAGCATGGATTATACAATTTTGGTTAAAGGAATTGATCATGGTTTGGACCAAGAGTTATTATTACAGAAATTTGCCACAAGCGAAATGTGAAATGTGCTGGAGCATGGCGGCAGAGCTCTCTGGGCAGCAAGATGAGAAAAAAAAAAATTAAATAAAACGAGCACTTTTTGGGCCAGACCTATTTAGAACACGCATATTTGTCTTAAGCATAAACAGACAAATTGCGCGAGGGGAGCATCTGTTAACCAACATTTGAGCCCATATTTTTGGCATAATCTCTATCATTGGCCAGTCCGTATCGTAGCATTGGAATTATCTAGGCAAAAAAGGAAGACTGGCGGTTCCCCAAAGTGATCCATAACGGTTGAAGCCTAGGAAGTCATGGCGTGAGAAGTTACATGGCAAGACTGATTGGCCTATAAATAGTAGAGACGGTCTCCAAAACAGGACACCCCTAACACAACTCTTCAAAGAGCCGATTTATATTTTTTCTTGTTTTTCTACTTTCTTTTCTTGCTTTTTGCATATTTCCATTTATTTATCGCTTTATGTATTAAATTTCTTACCGCTTTCTTTAAATTCCAGCACTGTAATTCCATTTCAGTTCTATTTTGTAATATTTCTAGTTAATTCAATTCAGTTATTGTTCTTTCTTCCTTCTGCAAAATTTCTCGGTTAACAGACCTGTATCTCGTTACCTAGCCCACAACTGGATCACAAAATTCCTGTGGGATGGCGCATTCTCCGCTTTCAGTAACAACAAAATCTCCCACAAACAAAGTCAATTTTATGGAGAAACTCACACGAGTCAATTACTAAATCAAAAATTTCAAGAGACATCTATCTATAATATATAAATATAAAAGGGAAAACTAAAGCCCAGAACATATGTAAAAAACTTATGTATAGTCAAAGCCCTGTCTTTTAAAAGTTTAGAGTTTAGGACCTATGGGTTAGCAAACTTAAACTGAAAACTAAACAACCTACAAAAGTAGGTAATTATAGTTTTGATGTACTTGGTAAGCATAAACAAAAACCTTTGTAAGCATAAACAAAACACTTGGTAAAACTTATTAGCAAGAGTAGGTAAGTCTAGTTTGATGAATTTGGTAAGAATAAAAATAAAACTTGGTAAGACTCATTTTCAAATCATTGGTAAGCCAAAAACCAAAAAAAATAAAAAATTGAATTCTTTATGTAAGTATAACTTTGAAACCCTTGGTAAATATATACTAAAAAATTGGTAAGTCTATTACTGAAAATATTGGTAAGCCAAATTCCCAAAAAATTGGCATGTGTAATATTAAATCCTTTGGTAAGTGAAATACCAAAAGTAGATAAGTTTTATATGATATAAGTGGTAAGCACAAACATAAAACTTGGTAAGCCTAATACTTAAACACTTGGTAAGCGAAAAACCAAAAAAAAAAAAAAAATTGGCATTGGAAGTATATGCTGACTTGGTAAAGCATATACTAACAAACTTGGTAAAGCACATACAAATGAACTTGGTAACGCACGTAATACTGAAATTGGTAAATCACATAAGCGAACCTGGTAAGTGTATTTGTTCAAGGGTTTGGGCTTCCGTACCACCCCAAAAAAATAAATTCAAATTGTTTTGAACTAAGTAATGGCTTGATCCCTTCATGGGATACGTATGCAACTTAGAAATTTTAATTCTAAGCACAGTCATACAAAATCATACCAAACCATAATAATAATGATGGATCATAATAATCTAAGTTTTATCTAACACCCAACTTCGAGGACGAAGTTGATTCTTAAGGAGGGTAGACTGTAATACCCGGGAAATTCGATGAAATTCGAGAACGAAAGAATTTAAAATCCGAGAACCCATGAAGCAAATATGTTAACATCTCATATTACGTTCATTGCGAGAAACATTCATGTGCTCGTTGGTAAGCTCCCAATACTGTTTTGGAAGATCGTAATCCTCATCCAATCATATGTTAATATATTTGTCATGACTTGAAATATGTTTAAGGGGATCATGCTAAATCAATTGATATTTCGGACTCATTCTTTAATCCCCGTATATTATTACAAGTTTCATTAAACTCTTTCGTTAGTCCCCATCTATTGTATGGTGAATTAATTGGAAGATCATAATCCCTATATATTGAAGTAATCTTGCATGGGTTTATTAATTACTGCTATACACGACGACAAAATTGAATATTCTTTAACATAGTAAGTAAAGTGCATGAAACTAGTAAACATGAACATGTAATATGGTAAATAATGTCCACAAATCTAGTAACGCATAAGAAATGATTTGGTAAAGACTAAAATAAAAAAAGGTATGTGAGTGGAGGATGGTTCAATGCAAGGTAGTACATTACCGTCCTTTGATCGTCCACACTCAAGTTTTAAATAGCAAGGTAAGTGATTGACCTCTTACATGGTAAATATTATGCATATATACGGTAATCAATTATGCAATGTGATTTAATATGTATATTATATTATCTTCAATGTTATATATAATATAGTATAAAACAATTACGTGTATATATATATATTTTTGTTATTTGACTTACCAAATGATTCAATGTTACAAATGCCAAATTTTTTATAGTTACAAGGGTTTCAGAATTAGACTTACTAAGTTTTATTTTAATGCTTACCAATTTCATCAAACTAAACTTACTTACTTTTGCTAATAGGCTTACCAAGTTATGCAGTATTACACATGCCAATTTTTTTTTTTTTTTTTGGTTTTTGACTTGCCAAGTGTTTAAGTATTATTTTTACCAAGTTTTGTGTTTACGCTTACCAAGTTTGTTGTTTCTGCTTACCAAGTTCTTCAAAACTAGAATTAGCTACTTTTGTTATTTGACTTACCAAATGATTCAATATTATAAATGCCAAATTTTTTATAGTTACCAAGGGTTTCAGAATTAGGCTTACTAAGTTTTATTTTAATGCTTACCACGTTCATCAAACTAGACTTACCTACTAATAGGCACTCTAGCCAAATTACCAAGTTTTGTGTGAATGGTTTACCAATTGATCCCAAAGTCTAAATACCAGGTTTAGTGTACGTGACTATTTACCAAGTCTAGTGTAGTGGGTTTACCAATGGAAACTATAGCCTATTTACCAAGTTTTGTGTATACGGTTTACCAAGTCACTATAGCGAAGTTACCAGGTTGTGTAAAGGGTTTACCAAGTCACTATAGCGAATTTACCAGGTTATGTGTAAAGGGTTTACCAAGTCACTATAGCGAAGTTACCAGGTTATGTGTAAAGGGTTTACCAAGTCACTATAGCGAATTTACCAGGTTATGTGTAAAGGGTTTACCAAGTCACTATGGTTTAGAATTTTTGAATCAAGAGTATTAGAAGTTAATTGGATTAGTGAGTTTGGGTAGGTCTTTTTTAATGAGTCAAAGATAAAATGGGGTGTAAACTATAAGGAAGTTTGACATGGGGCCTAAAAAATTACAAACATTTTTTACTAGGAACTGGGCTCTAATTTTCCGTATATAAAATTTGTTGATGTTATGAATAGTAATGGGCTTCAATAATTTAGTTTAATTGGTAACTCTGAAATATGATTGGGTTTTGAAGAATTTATATTATATTATATGTTTATTTATAATTTAATATTTTAATTTAAGGAATAAATTTTAATAAAAAACTATAAAAAAAAGTACACATATAAAATTTGGATTAAATGGTAGATTACTAAATATTATATTGTTTAAAAAATAATATGTGATAATTTAATCTATTTATCAACATCCGATAAAAAAGATATATTGTCCATAATAGTGTATGATAATTAATTTGCGTAATGTCGTAATTATTTTTAATAACTTAAATACATTATTTGGGCGAAAATATTATATTATATATATATAAATAATACACTATTGTTTAAATATTTAGGTTAAATAATACACTATTCTAGATTTGAACAATTAATATTTCATGTTTAATTCTTGGTGACTTAATTATATAAATGATTATTGGACGTAATATTTTATCGAATAATATTATTTCATACAAGGGCTCCACCACCCTTTTTCTGACTTCGGTACCTCCAAAAAAAATAAAAAATTTATTTCGTACAAGATTCAAGCACATTTGGGAGTGTCTTATTTCATACTGCCTCTGTTTTTGTGATAGTGCAACAAACTATTCATTGTTCGACTTTAACTCTAATTTTTATCATAGTTATACAAGGAAAAATAGTCAAGTGAGATCTTATTGGATTCGTCTCGTGATGTAGTTTTTAAATATGAAACTGTTAAAAAAATTTCACTTATACCGAACTTAAGTTATTAATGATTTAAAATATGCATTGGACTGCGTCATTGGGTGAATGTTGCACTTTCACGGAAACAGAGGAAGTATTTGTCAACACACCAGTATTACTTCTCAATTTCTTTATTATCTTTATATGCGAATTATAGAATATATTCTATCTATCTTACTACCTCCGTTCTCATAATAATGCAACATTCCATGTTTTGCCACTATTCATTCTTTAATTTTGATTCAAATTTTTATCATAGTTACACAAGGAAAAATATAGTCAAGTGAGATATTATTGGATTTGTCTCATCTTGTAGTTTTAGAATATCCATTTTTAAATTTTTTTTACTTACACACAATTTCAGTTATTAATCGTTAAACATATGCATTGGACTAGGTGCATTAGGTGAAAGAAACACGCTTGCTGATTCATACGCACGACAGGGAGCAGCTGGGGGAGTTAAATTGGAAGAATGGTACTGAAGAGACCTGGTTTTGCAATTCTGCCGTAAAGTGAACTTTGTCTGGTGGTCTGAGCTTATGGTTGAATATGTGCCTATTGGGGCGGAGATTTTCATATTGAGTTCTCTGCCGCTGTTGTCTACTTTCTGTTGTCTGGTCCTATTTGTTGACTGCTAATTTTGGAGCTTAGTTCCTTTGGATTTTCTTTTGAGGTTAGCTATTCTGTAGCCAAGATCCTTGGCACTCGCGGATCAGTGGGCAAGGAGAGAAGCGGAAGATGAGTATCCAGTCGAGTGCTGATATTAACAGTTTGTTGGGAATTGGCAAGGAGCAAGTGGAGGAGACAGGATCGTGGAGGGGTTCCGGAAAAATAGGAGGAATGGAAAAGTCAGTATAGTGGAGAGAATCTGAGAGAACGTGTGGCGGAGGCCGATATCATTGAGGATGGAGTGGTGCATGAGGAGATGAGAACAGAAATTTGCTACTAACATATCCCCCCCTTATTTTTTTTGTGTATGCAGGTTGTGGCAGTTTGTTTGAGACTCTCAAAAGTGGAGGAAGGTGGTGTTGAAGATGGTGCCATAGGAAATTACTTACAGTGTGAGATGGATGCTCCTGTTCCAAATTTATAACATATACTGTCGAGTGAACCGTGATTGAGGACGGGGATGTTGAGGACACGCTTCAGCGGGGATAGAGAAATGGCTCCCTGTAGAATACCGTGGGAGGACGTGACGAGTCGACACTAATGTAGATGGGGTTCGAGCCTGCGATTGAAATATCTGGAAGGATAATAAGTTCAAGAATCAGACATGTCAATCCTACTACAAGCGGATTCGGTTAGATCTTCTTTACTGTTATCTCTGACTCGTGCACTGTGATGATCACTGTGACTTCATACCTGAACTTTTACCCATGTTGAACCTGCACCTGCCTACTGTCAATGCATTGGTAATCTGGGGGTAAGGTTGATCCTAGGTCTCCTCGTGTCAATTCTTTTCATACCTATTCCATTCTTTGGTCTACTTCGTATCCATTATTTTCATACCTTTTCCTTTTCCCCTATAGTACCAGACAAATTCCTCCTCATTTCTGTTACCGCACATGTCTGCTTCAACTTTTTCTTCCCTCTACCACTGGGAGATTCAGGGACTATCTATAATTATCATATATAATTCTTCCATAGTTGTTAGCCTTTTGTCGATATATGTTCGGAGGGGGTTGTGTGTGGAATTGAAGGGTGAGGTTCTTTCCAACAGTCATGGGGGGTATGGAATTCTTTGCTTTTGCTTAATGGAAAGGCAGTTGGGCTACTCTGCAGTAACATTTGTTTAAAAAAAAAAATTAAAAAAAAGAATTGAAGTAGTAAATCGTGTTGAAGGTATGGCAGAATATATGGTGTTGATGTTGCTTTAATTTTCACGTGAAAAAGAGGTAGCAATGTTGTTGTGTTGGATGTGAGCTGAGCATGTGCTTCAAGGTATTCTTTTTATATAGCAGGGATTGGGTAGTCCATGTGCACACATGGATGTGCAACTTGGCTATTGGATTTATTTGATAGTTATTGGTAGTTCCCTCATCTCCCCTTGGCCGCCCGCTCCATTCTGTTCTATGCTGCCCATTCCTTACTTTCCTTTAGCTTTACTCCCAGCATTCCTCATGGTTCCCTTGAACTGATGTCATGCATTGGCTAAGCATATGTTGCAGGGGAGATATGGGGTTGAGTTAGTGTATGAGTGTCTAAGTGTTTCATTATATATTGCTCGTGGTTGGAGGCTTCCAGGGGTCTCCACAGACTGCTGTTCCCATTTGGTGTTCTTGTCAAAGGACTGAATCACAGGACTTGGGAGGCCAACCTTCTGACGGCCAGACTTGTTAAAGCTGATCCCTCTATGTGAGGTTCAATGGAGATGTGGCTGATGCAGGTTCGACGGAGATGTGGTTGGAGTTTTGAGAGAACAGGAGGCCGGCCAAAACATGGTATTGAAGGCTGGAAGAAAATTAAATACACAGGTTTAGTTCAATATAGTGATGGTCTGTGTTGCAACATGTTTTGGGTGGAGTTCTTTTCATTGAGTCATTCGATGCTGAAGTGTTTCTTTTATCAGTATCATACCACTCCTGCTGTGGTTTGAGTGAGTGCACTGGGCATATGTTATTGAGGTAGCAGGGGTTTTATCTGTATTCCAGGAACCGAGCTTGGTCTGGTTCTTTTGATTGGAATAAAATCTTTATTCTCAAAAAAAAAAGGTGCATTAGGTGAATGTTGCAGTTTTAAAAGAACGGAGAAAGTATTAGATATCATCATCGCCCATTCGGATGCGGTAATCTAGTAATCTATGATAGTCCGGAAACTGTAAGCCACCAGAAACTTTACACATGGCCGATTGTCCAGTAAAAAGTGTTAAATGATCAAAAACCTTTAAATTCCAGTTAATGAAAGAATCGTATTCTTCCAATCCTAAAAATCATCAAATATCACAGAAATAAAAAATCAGACCAAGGAAGTGATTTTAAAAAAATGCAAAAAAGAAAAACCCAGCTTTTCCGTACATGGACCATCACCACTGCAAAAGTGAAATGCATCTTAAGGGCCCGTTGTTTTGGCTTGTGAAAAAAGGAGAAGTCAGTAGAAGAAGGAGAAGGAGGGAGGGAGAATTCAAAAGCAAAAGCAGATCAAATAATTGTTTGGATGGATATTATTAAAGTTGCTTTTCAACGGAAACATGTTTGGATGAATTGTACGTAGAAGAACTTTTAATATATTAAAATTACTAAAATGGACATAATTAAATATTATAAGGATATTTATAATTAATTTCATTTCCTTTTTAAATAGGGTTATTTTTGTATTTTCATTACTAAATGATTTCTCCTTTTAAAAAAAGTAACCCCCTACCTACTTTGAAAAAAAGTAGAATTTTAACTTTTGCTTCTCCTTTTATTTTAAAAAAAAGTCAAAACAAACAGCTTAAAAAATTCAAAAGGACTTTTGGGAGAAGCAAAAGTCAAAAGGAGAAAAATTAAGGCAAAACAAACAGGCTCTAAATCGAGATAAGAATGGGGATGAACGGGCAGTTCGTGGGATATAGGGAATTAGGAGGGTTTGCGGAATGGCAAGTCGTACGGGTCAAAGGAAAAAAAAAATATTGGATTGTATATTGGATTTGGTATATGATTTGCATCAACCGGTTATAAGGATAAAAATATGAATGGACCAATTTACCCATATACTATATTTCACGGAATAATTAACTTAATGGAGTAATATAGATTTTTTTAGGTTTTAATAGTTGGGTGTGATTTCTTCCAAAAAAAATGTATATAAATGGATATTTTTGAAATAGTTCGGGTATAAAATAGTAAATAATTACCCGCTATTGTATTCCTCTAGTTGGATCATTATCTGCATTCTTGGATTGGGGGCTTCTTCGGTTTCCAGCTTACCTATTTCGTGCAAGAAAAATTTACATACATGGTTAGTGAATCTTTTAATACGTTACTTCGACACTAGTCCTTCGGGAAATACAGGAATTAGTAGTCCATTTGTTCCGATGACTACGCCAGTAAGTTAACCCAAACCATGATGCTCCCTTGGCTTAAACCACCATAGCCACCCTGAACTGCACCAAAGCATCTTGACCCAAATTCAGTACTAGTTGAATCATTGTGAATCAATTTAAGGGTCTGTTCTGCACACGGAGTTGTAGTTGTGAGTTGTAGCTGCGAGCTGGAGCTGTAGGAGCTGTGGGAGTTATAGTTGTCAGTTTTATTTAACTGTTTGACACAACTAGTTGTAACTGTCATAAAATTATAAAATAACATAAAAGGACAAATATGTACGTAGACTATTGGGTACTGGGTTGGTTATTGGGTTAAAATTATAACTTGACATAAATAAGCTTGCAAGCTTTTTTTGAACGCTACCTTAGATAGCTTATATTTGTAGAGTGTAGCTACAGCTCTCAAAAAGCTAGTGTACAGAACAGGACTATAATTTTAATATAAAATCAAAAGCTCCCAAAAGCTGCGTGCAGAACAGATCCTCAGTCATCAATTCTTCTTTTTTCTTATTTTTTCAAACTTACACTGTTCGGCACATAGTGGTCCCAAATTGTACATGTCCGCGATTATTACTGAGGTTCAAAAACCGAAGTCTACTTTTCCCCGTCTTTAGTTTTTTGTACATATCAGTGTTGTTTCTGTCAATCTTGTATTATGATTTATTGATGACAACTGAGATTCCTCTTGGGCTTGTTTTCTTCATTATATTGGGTGTGTTGGTTGTCAGCCCATCTCCAACCACATCCTCCATTTTTGCAGGAGCTACAGTACAAAT
The DNA here is from genome assembly GCA_030278955.1 of Hygrophila difformis. Classification (NCBI taxonomy): domain Eukaryota; kingdom Viridiplantae; phylum Streptophyta; class Magnoliopsida; order Lamiales; family Acanthaceae; genus Hygrophila; species Hygrophila difformis. The sequence continues at coordinate 17,945,029 of JAOANR010000015.1, read as the reverse complement.
CTCTATTTTTGTAGGAATGCTACAGTAACTACATCTTCAACCTAACCCTCCATTTTTGCAGGGTTAAAGAATATTCCCCACATATTCCATTTCATATATTATTTTATATTACTTTTCATATTTACAAATAACACTCAATATTTTATAATTTTTACATATTCTACTTCACAATAATATTCAAAATTATTATTTCTATATTCTTATTCTTATTTAAATTATTTAGTACTTTTTAATTATTTGATAACATAAATTACTGAAAAAATATTTTTAATAAAAAATTTGTAATATTACGGAACAACACTTATCATTTAATATAGATAGAACACATAACATTAATTACACAAATACAACAATACAACATAATTAATCATCGGAGTTACTATATTGTTCCCATATATGCTCAATCAAAGCATCACGTAGTTCGTAATGTGCATCCCTGCTTCTGATTCGAGTGTATCGCTCGAGAAATTGTTGATATTCATCTTGATTTGTTGCCCTTTCAACGGATGGGAGCGGTGCCTCTTGATACTCTCTTATTGACACGCTAAGATCACGTTCTTCTTCTATTATCATATTATGCATGATAATGCACGCAGACATTATATCATGCAAAATATTTTTGTGCCAATAATGACTTGGTCATTTCACGATCGCCCAACGTGATTGTAAAACTCCAAATGCGCGCTCTACATCTTTCCTGCAAGATTCTTGCCTTTGTGCAAATAATTTTTTTCGGGCCACGCGGGTTACTAATAGTTTGCACAAGAGTGGCCCATTTAGGATAAATACCATCGGCTAAATAATAACCCATTTCATATTGTTTTCCTTGAATGTTATACCGTGCGGGGAGGTGCAACACCCGAAGTAAAATCTCTAAACAATGTCGATGAGTTTAAAACATTAATATCGTTATTAGTTCCCGGCATACCGAAATACGCATGCCAAATCCAAATATCATAATCCGCCATAGCTTCAAGAATTATGGATGGTTTTCCACTGCGACCTGCATTTTGCCCTACCCAAGCAGTTGGACAATTTTTCCACTCCCAATAAATACAATCCAAACTACCCAACATACCAGGAAAACCACGACTTTCACCAATATGAAGCAATTGTTCAATATCAGTTGCATTTGGGGCTCTGAGATAGCGTTCTGAAAATATCTCAACAACTGCACGACAAAATCTTTTAACACATTCAATAGTTGTTGATTCACCTATCTTTATGTATTCGTCAGTGGAATCTGCCGGTGCACCATATGCTAGCACCCGGAAAACTGCAGTTGCTTTCTGATAGGTAGACAAGCCAAGCCTCCCAAGACCATCCCGTCTTTGTGTGAAATATATATCATGATCTTTCACTGCATCAACAATTCTAAGAAACAAACTTCGAGATAATCGAAATCTTCGTCGAAATGTTTGTTCATCATATAGTGGATTAGGTGAAAAATAATCATTAAATAATCTCAAATCTGCTTCCTCACGATTTCGATTAATAACTACATGACCTGGAACAGAGCCACCGTGAATTGGTTGAGGTATGTCGAAGCAACGCCGGAAAAGATTATTTCTTTGAATTGACGATTCTATTATTGCTTCATCTGCATCAATCGAATTCATAAATGGTAACTGCTGCTCTTCACCTTCATCAGATGAAGAAGATGAACTCTGAAATGAAACACCACCAACACTAAAGAAATTCATATTGGAATATAAGTGATTAACAGAAAGTTTTGGATGATTTTTCGTGTAAACCCCATATAAATTTATAGAATATATGAAGAAGAAGATATGGATAATTTATATCTCATCCTATGGTTGTGTGAATGATGAAATCTAAATGGATGGCTTGGATTGGCCAATGATCCCTTACTTGGTTTGTATGCAACCCTATCCGGACTTGATTTTTGTGCATTATGGAGTTGGAATAAAGACACAAATAATCAATTCATTGTCCACTTTCTTGGACAAAGAATCATTCATCCAATGATTGTGAAGAAAGAACTTTAAATGGATGGCTTGGATTGGTCACGGGATCAAATCACTTACTTGATTTGTATGCAACCCTATCCGGACTTGATTTTTGTGCATTATGGAGTAGGAATAAAGACACAAGTAATCAATTAGTTTTCCACTTTCTTGGACAAAGAATCATTCATCCAATTGTTGTGAAGAAAGAACTTTAAATGGATGGCTTGGATTGGTCACGGGATCAAATCCCTTACTTGGTTTGTGTGCAACCCTATCCGGACTTGATTTTTGTGCATTATGGAATTGGAATAAAGACACAAGCAATCAATTCATTGTCCACTTTCTTGGACAAAGAATCATTCATCCAATGGTTGTGAAGAAAGAACTTTAAATGGATGGCTTGGATTGGTCACGGGATCAAATCCCTTACTTGGTTTGTGTGCAACCCTCTCCGGACTTGTGTTTTTGTGCATCATGGAGTTGGAATAAAGATACAAGTAATCAATTCATTGTCCAATTCTTGGACAAAGAATCATTCATCCAATGGTTGTGAATAAATAATTCGAAATGGATGGCTTGGATTGGTCAAGTTATCAAATCTATTACTTGGTTTATGTGCAACCCTATCCGGATTTGGGTTTTGTGCATCATTCATTTGTCTATAAATTATGTAACCAAATGTTCTCAAATCACACTTCAAACTCTTTTTATTTTAATTTTTGCCTATCATCTTTCACCTTATCTCTATTTTTAATGAAGAAGATAAGTTACTATGCAATATATATTCCGATTTCACTCAAGATTTGATTGCAGACAGAGGCCAGTCCAAGGAAGCCTTTTGGAATCGAATTGTTGAGGCATTCAATGAGCAACATAAAAAGGATGTAGCACCGGAGGTTCCCCCACTATAGTACTTTAAAATCATTGGAGGGTTGATTTTCGTTGATCCAAACTCAGTGTAAGTTATTTCTTAGTTGTATTAAAAATGTTGAAGACCTGAACGTGAGTGGAACATCAGAAATTGATACTGTAAGTATTAATATTTATGTGTTCTTTATATATGCTTTTCATGTGCACAAATACATTTAATTCTTAATTATTATGTGCAGTTAGCGACGGCTAGAGACATGTTCAAAAGGAATCCAGCAGGGTCAAAAAAAGGGTTTCATTTCGATCATGTTTTTGAGATAATGAGGAATTTAGAAAAGTTTAAAGATCATAATAAACTAAGGAATCCACATAAAATTGCTCGAAAAAATTTTTCTACCCATGTGTCATCTTTATCGGAAAATGCTACATCCGACTCTCCTAGAATTTCATCATTTAATATTAACATATCTGATGATAATGTTGATGTAACATCATTTCCTTTAGCTACGGAAACTGATGGATCTTCTCATGAGCGATCAATGGGGGTGAAAAAAGCAAAGGCCAACAGAAAAAATGATGATGCATATGGTGCTGAGTTTGCCAAGTTGGATGAACACAATGCAACAATTCAAGCAATGATGAAGGATAATGCTGTTGAAAGAGAGAAGTACTTTGCGCTTGAACAAAAAAATTGGCAATCCAACAAGAAAAAATGGCATTGCCTCAAGCTAAACGAGAAGATAAAATAATATCGGTAGACTTGAGTGCCATTACAGATCCTACTACATATGCTTATTATAAACAGGAGAAGGAAAAAATCATGCGCAACCGAATGAGAAATCCACCGGAAGATTCTTCGTCGGGACTTTTTAGTCAATTTTTCAACAATTTCGGTGGGGATGATGGAACTAATTTGGGTGATTATTGAGTGAAGAATTTTATGTTGTACTATGTGTGTTTAAGTTTATGTTGTACTAGATCTTGAAGTTTATGTTGTACTTTGTATTTAATTTTATGTTGGGTTTTCATTTTATGTAATTCAGAAGTTTTTATTATTATTTAATGAGTGTTTAATATTTAAATTAAGTGATTCAACAAAATTTATGCACAAAATATATTTAAATTATAAAAATAAAATATAAATAAAATAAAAGAATTAAAATATAATTTTAGAAAATAAAAAATAAACTTCTACAATTTCATTTTAACCCTTTGGGGGTCAAAATATAAATACACAAAATTATAAACCTATTTAAAAAAAAGAAAAAAAAAAGTTCACACCAGCGGGTGTGAACAGGGGCGGAACACTGTAGCTCCCTCCCTCTCAAGAGGGAGAGACCTCCATTTTTGCAGGGTGGGTTGGAGAACCCACCCTGCCTCCCACGCTGCATAAATGCCAAAATGCAGTGTGGGTTGGAGTTGATCTCAGTAGATGACACATAACGGATAGTAGATTTGACCAACATAATGAAGAATGAAGAGTAGATTTGACAAAGAGATAGTAATAGCATATTTTATTAAGGGGGCGTTTGGTTCGGGGGATCCAAGATTCCCAGTTGGAATCTTGGCTAGGGAATGTGATATGCCTGCGTTTGGTTCGCGGCATCTTTTACGTAGGAATGTCACATTCCCACGTTAGGGGTTTTGGGTGGGAATGTGATTCCCACCCAAGATGCAGGTAATCTTAGATTATCACCTCAATTTTTTCTACTTTGATACTATTTGTCTTTTATACCCTTACTTTTTATACTTCTTTTTGTTTGGTGGATTAACATATAGCAATCAACAGATAGCATATTTAGTATGTGAAATGACACATAAGGACAAAAATTATTGTGATAAAATAATATTGTAGTTTTAAAAATAATAACTAAAATTAAGGTTTCCTCTTAATTCTCCGCGACAATTATTTTCATATTTATAATTATAAGAAATGAAAGCATTTTCATTATTTAAAAAATATTAATTATATGTATTATTCATAAATATATTTTGCTATAAGTATTATTTTGTTAAAAAAAATATATTGTGAAAATAAATCATGACTGCTATTTTAATTTTCAAATTATGTAAGAAAAAATAGAATTGACAAACCAGAAAATAAATTAATGCTTAAAAGACAAAAAAAATTATCATTTACAAATATGTTATTTCTTGGAATAGAACATTTAGAGCTTTTAACTACAACATTCCAAGAAGAACATGGAAACAAATATAATTTTAGGAACCATAAACCTTATAATATTACACAGAAATCAGCTCCAAAGGTATATGATAATGGCCAAAATTGTCCATTATTTTCAATCCATTTCCGTGTCTTATACGGACGTTTTGATCACATTCCGGTCTTATTTAAATAAGAAATGAGGTGAATTGGACTGAAATATATATGTTTGTAAAAATAATGAGCTGGTATGAAAAATACATAAATATGTAATTTTATTACACATTTATGTTAGAAAAACCCAAAAACATGGGAAAGAGAAAAGAAAAGAAAAAGGAATGAAAAAGATGGGAAAAGAAATGAAAAACCCACAAAAATGTACACTTTGATGTATTTACGATGCTAGCCATGTACGACGCTAAGCATGTTTCACGTCATGCATGGTGGCTGGCATCATAAGACCCACATGAACAAAGGATTCAAGTCATGCGGAGACTGACGACGCCAGATAGACTGATGACGCTAAGCAAGCTTCACGTCGTACTCATGACTAGCATCATAGGCAAGTGATGGAAAGACACAAGACTGAGACAAATTACGACGTGATTCGAGCTTCACGTCGTACTCATGGTTCACATCGTCATTGAAGACTCACGTCGTAGGTTGTTCATCTAGGGACAAATTGTGTTCTCGAGTTGAGAGATTACGACGTGAGACATGCCTCACGTCGTGCATGATGCTTGACGTCGTAATAATGAATCGCGTCGTCCAAAGGCCAGAATTCAAATTCAAGGCTTGATGGGCCCATGGGCCTAGGGTTTCTCACCTATATATAGAGGTGTTGACTCCCATGATCAGTCACTTCAGAACATTCTCAAACTTGGAGACAACTAGTTGTTCTTGAGAGATGTGTAGTTAGTTTAGTTAGTTAGGTTTATTTTTATTTTTATTTTTTTTGTATTATTTACTCTCTTACATAGTAAGTTTAATATCTCATTGTTAGCTTAGTTGTGTGTTTCTTTTTAGTGCTTACCAGCTTAGATAGCCACTGTTTCATTATTTACAGTTTTTGTTAAACACTTTTAAGGTTTGAAATACCCAAATAATGGGTAGTATCAAACCATTTTGAGTATATGGGAATTAATCACAAAAAGAGTCCCAAAAACATGAAATGGAGATGGTTCCATAGATTTACATTCTTTATTTTTGTTTCTTGACTACTTGGTCATTTTATTTTTGTTCACAGTGTGGGTTTCATGTTTTTCCTTTCATTTTGGTTAAGTTGTGCATGATTTGTGGTTAAAAAAACCCTAATCTAGGTTTTTGGTTCATGAATGCTTGATTTTAGCTTAAATGTTATTTTATTTCTGTCCATTACTTTCATTTTCATTTCTGTCATGTTTTATTCATCATTTTGGGACCAAACAATCTGGATAAGTGTCATAAAATCGCATAGATTGCATGACACGACTAACTTGGCATTCTGGAGTGGTTACGACGCTAACCGCCCTATGACGCTAACCACGTTGGCGTCGTAAGGCTGGTTTAGGGTCGTAACCCACTCTTGAATATTAAAAAAACCTGTTTTACGACGTGAGTCTCACGTCGTGGCCCCAGGGTCACGTCGTAATTCCTTTAGTCTCACGTCGTAAGATCCAAAATACTTGTAATTTTCACAAAAACCCACTTATGACGCTAGACTCACGACGTGATCCTAGGATCAAGTTGTAATTTAATGTTTGGCGTCGTACTCCCCAATTTTACAAACATTTCTAAAAAATCCATCTACGACGCTAGCCTCACGACGTGATCCTAGGATCACATCGTAATTTAATGACTAGCGTCGTAATCCTTCTATTTATGAAAAACACCAAGTCTTCAAAAACCTACGACGCTATCATCACGACGTGATCCTAGGATCATCACGACGTGATCCTAGGATCACGTCGTAATTTATTGGCTAGCGTCGTAACATCCCTCTTTTTCAAATCATACCAAGTTCTTCCATTACGACGCTAGAATCACGACATGATCCTATGATCACGTCGTATTTCTTGCTTAGCGTCGTAACTCCCTTAATTTCTAACCTGCATGCACGACGCCAACCTCAATTACGACGTGAAACCTTCGTGAAACAAGGTTTCACGTCGTAAGCTTGGTTCGCGTCGTGCATAACACCGTTTATTCCTATAAATAAAAAAAAAATCATTTTCACCCACCAATGATGACGCTAGCTTCACGACGTGATCCTAGGATCACGTCGTACATTCTGTCTAGCGTCGTAATTGGCAATCCCATGTCAATTTTTCACTTATACATTTCTATCACTTAATTAATTGGAACCTTATGTCATTAATTAAAGATCACGATTAGATATAATTAAGATGAATGATTACTATGATTAAAGAAATTTTGTTCAAATTTCATTAAAAGAAATTTCTATAAATAAAGTTCTAATGCTTTAAGCATATAATCCGGAATGTGATTAATTATGGTATGAAGGATTATTTAAATAATTATTTATGGATTTATTTCCATAACCTTGTATGAGAAACCAATGTCTCTCATATAAGGTGATTCTTTTCTTCTTTTATTTGTATTCTATTTTCGGTCTTCTTGTGTTGTGTGAAACGAGTGATAAGAAGTATCGCAAACCAATGTTGGAGAATGGTCCCTTCACCGAGAAATTAAATAGCTCGTGGTTTGTATACTAATTATTACTTGTTATTTTGCATGGTTTAGATAGTGGTTGGTGGAAGCTTCAGGGAATGGTCCCTTCACCGGGAAATTAAATAGCTACTCAGCCAACTCCTATCTAAATACAGTTTTATTTTCTTTATTTTAATTTCAAATCTGAATCTCAGACTGTGTCAACATTAGATGACACAGGTAAATGTTGTCTAGTAATTAAGACAGTGAAAGATCATGTAGGTTTTTCCTCAATTCACAGATAGTAAGGGTCTTAATGACAGCGGCCACTTTCATTAAGATTATTCTGTTGTCTAAACTCATTCTATCTGGAATAATTAGGAACTGGATAACAAATATTTGCAGTCCAGGTTATTTTGATTATTTCAGTCATCTTTTTACCCTCTCAGCTACGTCACCCCTGTGTTCCACATTCTGTCTAAACCCGCCATATATTTTGGGTTAATTTAATTTTACACTTCATTATAAATTTATGCATGATAATATTATATAATATTGTGGTCAATATTATTTTGGAATCCTTCCATTGGACATAGAAGTCTTATCGTTGTAATCAAATGTCTCATAATAAATTTCCAACAAAAATTCATTTATAAAATCCGGACCTGAGCAAGGGATGAACTCCACAGTTATGACTAATTCACATTCTACTGGGGTTGATTTTGGGAAATTAGAAGCAGAGTCAGCGATTAGGTCTCTTCTAGACTAAAAGAGTTTGTATTCCTATTGAGAGTCTAGTACCTGTTTAGGGAATGGTTTTCAAATATTTATTATTTTCCAAAATTGTTGTGTGTTGGAAATCTGATATTAAATGCTACACTGAGTCGGAGTCCACTTGGATTCAGATACGGTGTGACAGGTAATACTAGAGGAACAACATACGGGCCTTGGTTTTTTCTAAGATAGGGTTGAGTATTCTTTCAACTGCTATCCTCTTCTGCCAAAGCCTATTTTTTAGTCCTGGGTGAGTGCATCCGGAACAAACTAATTTATTAGTTTGTTTCATTAGTTTGTATCTCATAACCACCCGGAAGGAGGTGGAAACTGCGAGCGGTTCACTAAGATCCGGGAATTCTTGATCCACATCCGGTCATCCTGACTGGGGGCTCTCTTATACTACCAGTGTGTATGCTTTTGAAACTTCCGAGTGATAGAATTTTAAATGCTTTCTTTATCGCTTTCTTTTAAATGCTTTATAGAGGTCACTCGGATGTGTCGAGAGAAGTTTATCTGCTACTAGGTTTGAGAGTTATGGGATAGTCCAGGGTTTGATTAGAATCTTTGGGCGTGACATGGGGGAATGATAGCAGTACTTGGCACTTCAACTAATGATTTGTCAGGTGTTGCTTGACTACCACGGGTAAATAACATACCCTGGCCGGGGCAGTTATACATCTGTGGTATCTTAGAATTTGCGGTCTTAAGAACATGTAAACTCTTACCGTAAGTACATGTCTGTTAAAGGGAACATGGTGTAAAGAGCATGAGAGGTAGCTAACGGAACGAATTATCCCAAACAAAAAACTGTGTATTAAAATGGAGATTTAATTGTGTTTCATCTGAATCTTGTCCAATTTTTATTCTTTTCTTCATGTCCCTTCTGTCACATTTTAAGTCTGCTTTCTAGATAGCCTAGCATAAATTTATTGATTTTCTTGAATAATCTTTACCGCTTCCTTTGGATAATTTTAATTGCTTTCATAGATTAAATTTTAATTGCTTTCTTAGAATAAATTTATCTGCTTTCTAGAACATCTTAAATTTGCTTTGTAGGATAATTTTACTTGCTTTCACAGTTTAGATTAAATTCTGTTAGTAGATGTTAGCTTACAACCCATAAACGATTTGAGCAATACGGGTGGAAAATCTTATAAAACAGTGTGGGACCTGCTTCTATCGCACATCCTCAAGTGAACGATCCGGTCTTACTATAAATTACTGCAATTTTTGACACTGTGCGCTTTCGGGCCACAGTTTCTTAACACGAGTAATAAAAACGTGACAACCTATAAATATATCCCTAATCCCAACTCCATCATCATAAATTGGTTTCATTAATAAAATATAAACCGAGATTACTTTATCATTATTCTTTTAAAAATACTCGTGTGTTGAAATTGTCAAAAGTTTCAGTATATTCATTACAAGAAACAGCCCTTAATTTTGTTTCTCAGATCTCATAACAAATGAGTCAACACCGTAGCACATCATTTGTGGTAAAAACTAGGGGTGGGTCGGTACGGTATACCGAAAAAATTTCATCGTACCGTATACTGTACCGAACTTTACGGTATGAAAATTACCGAACCTTTCGGTATACCGATCTTCGGTATACCGAAAGTTTCAGTATGAAATATTTCCATACCGTTGTCATACCGACATTTCGGTAAGTTCGGTATATACCGCTATACCGAACCTTCGGTACATACCGACATACCGGTATCGTGGTATATGCCGACATACCGAACATTCGCTACATACCGACATACCGGTATTGCGGTATACACCTAAATACCGAACTTTCGCTACATACCAGCATATCGGTATTGCGGTATATACCGGTATCACAGTATATACCGACATACCGAACAATCGGTACATACCGACATATCGATATCGCGGTATATACCGAAGTTAGGTATGGCAACGGTATACCACGGTATCAAAAAATTTATACCGTTACCATACCGAAATCTTACGGTACGGTATCATACTGTACCGAAAATTACGGTATACCGAAAATTTCGGTATTCTCGATATTTTTTCGATACGATATGTGCGGTATGCGGTATATTCGGTATTTTTCCCCAGCCCTAGTAAAAACAATATATTCCGCAACTACATACAATTGGAGCTACTATTTAAGAATATCATCAGTGTTTATATCTCTTTCCGGATAAAAGATGGACCAGTATCTCACGTGTAAAAATTTGCATGTGAAATTTGAATTATCAAAAAGAGGGTAAGAGGACAGGACAAAAAATGACATCTACTGAACAAAAGAAAAAAAAAAAAAAAGTTTAGCATGGAGAAATAAAAAAGATAAAAAGGCAAGATAACACAGGGGATAAAAGACCCTAAAGATACCTCATTCTAGTTGACTTGGAAGCTTGCACTCAGCTATTGAATTTAACAATTAACTGAAACTAATTTTTAGCTATTACAAGTTGTACATCTTTTAGACGATTATCCATAGTCTTGTATGCCCTCCAATAAGTCAAACAGCACAAACTAATCTCAATTGAAAGAAATTGATGTCATAAGGAAGTAAGCTATCTCGATCCTGAGAGTTATTTTCCTTTAGTTCTTGTTTCATAATGCTATATTAAATCTATCCAATTTTCTATTTCACCATACAATAATTTCCCATACAATACAATACAAATTAAATGCAAATGGAGCATTAATCTTTATTATCTTGACATAATCACAGATGAATTTAAACAATGATACACATCCAAGAAAATGAATAAGTATATAAGAACACATTTAGCACATAATTGTCCTTATTTCTCCAGAGAATCAACATATGCTTGCACACTACCACAGCCGAGTACTTCTATAACATTGGTCCAGCTTTATCTAACCTTCTGCTTTTCCTAATCTCGGCTCTAGATTTCGCTACCTCAACGAAATAACCCGGCCGTCCAGAAACTACAAATGATGAAACCGAATAAGAATCAATAAATTAAAGCACAGAAAATGATAAGTAGGCGGTGACTGATGTGGTGAAACAGAACCAATTGACGGCCACAATTCACAGAATTTATTTTCCTGAATGGTTCAATGAATTTTTTTTGCATATTTCGAATCTTAATTCATCTATTCGAAAGAAATTCAGAATTTTATTGAATAGATGTATCTAGGGATAATTCGCTTTGAATCGACTATTCCCTAGATACACACGTCGTGTTATTTCACAATTGAATCAAATTAAAAAAAAGACCTAAAGTTAGAGATTTATCAATACGTAATGTTGCATCAATACCCAACCAAAGAGCGACTAACAGATGGTAAAATATTTTAAAGCATACTATCAAACTTATCATCGTACTCAAATAGTATCAGAAGGTTGGAGCCCGGAGGCACCGCTCAGGCAAAAGAGAGGAGTCTAATGACCCGACTTATTTAAATTGGGTTCTGTAATTGATTTTTGGGCGTCGGTTATATTTCAGCCCAATTCTGGATAAGGCCCAACCGAGTTAAGTGAGAGTGGGAGGGGCCATTTGTTAAAATTTAAGAATTAGAGTTAAGTGGGGTCATTTTGCAGTTTTAGAAAGATTGGGAAGAAACGGGAGAAGGGGCACGGCCAAGAGAGAGGAAGAAGGAGAAGTTTTTCAACTCACTCAAATCATCCCGTTTCTTGAAAGATCGATTGATCGGTTGCTAGTAAGTGATTCTCCTCACCTCCCTCTTCTCATTGATTTTTATTTCGCTCGATTTGGTGGTGATTTGAAGTTTTGTAAATGTTAGGTTTTGGTGTTGTTTTGTTGGATTTTGATCGATCAAGGCTTGGATTGGACGAATCGAAGCTTGTTAATTGTTGGAAGATATCAGGCAAGGGGCTTGTGTGCTTAAATTACGTGTTTGGGGGGTGTTTTCCGGCGAAACCCACAGGAATCGCGACTAAACAGTCGCGAGTAACAGAGCGCGCGCTCACGACGCGCTCTGGGAAGAAACCGCGCCCCTGGCGCGCGGGTTCCTGCAGTGCAGCGTTGATGCACTCTTTCGGGCATTTTGACGTTTAATTGCTTTAATTATTGCTCCAATGTTGGTCTAGACTTCTTCTAATATTGTTTAAGGGGTTATAAATTGGATAATTAACCCCGGAGGGTTGTTGAATAGCTTGGAAGAGTTGTTGAATCATGGTATGTTGGTTATTTCCTTGTTTGATGAATAGTGAAGTTTTGCCTTAGCTTAGTGGCTATGTTTAATTATCTAATGCGTTGAGAAGCATGTGAACCTAGTGTTAGGTGTTGAATCATCTTTGTTATATTCATATATGCATGACATTGCATTGGTATTGTTGGTTATGAGCCCGATTGTGTTGTTATGACGACTGAGTTGATTGGGCAGCCTTCACCTGTGTCGTTGAGTCTGATGGCCCTGTGGGGGTGGATATTTGGATGTTATGCCTGGATTATTTGCTGTGATGCCTGACTTATTGGCTGTTATACCTGTGATATTGGTTGTGATGCCTGTGATCCCTGTGGGGATGGTGTATATTACCCTGTAACGGGTTGGAGTTGATGATATCCTCACCTGTGGGTTCATACCGCCCGGGTTTTTTAGGTGTCGGATAGGCATATAAATTTGCATCTGCCTATAGGATAGATAGGTGTATGTTAGGTCATGCATCACTTGCATAAATTGTATTATTGTGGTTGAACCATCGGTATGGGACGGTGTAATATTTACTTTGCTTTAATTATATTCGGTTCTTTATTTATATTATTACTGTTAATATTTATTGTTGTCTACTGTTTCCCATACTCCCCTGCACGTGGCCTTGCTCAGTACGTTGTACTGACTCCCTTTGCTTTTGTCTGTTTTATAGATCCTGCGGGAGGTGCTGGAGCATGATTGGGTTGGGTTGAGAGATCACATGTATAGGATCTATTTGCTTATTTTAACATATTTATGTGATACTATGTTGCTTTATTATTACTTGGTACTTGGTTTTGATTAGTTGAGGCCTGTGAGCCTAGGATTTATATTCTGTCGGCCTGTGGCCTTACATGATTTACTGTTTTGGGCTGGTAGCCTTGTTTGAGATATTAACATTCTGTCTAATTGCTGTTTTGAGATGCTTGTAGCCTGGATGAGTTGCTGGGATTTTTATTTGATTATTATTGTGAGACTTTTTACGTGCCTATGTGTTTTATTTATTTTTAGTTTCTGCATTAAACTGGATTAATCAGATGATCACTTTAGGTTTACTCAGCCTTGTACTAGTTGTTTTAAATTAACTGGCCACTCGTTTAGGATAGTTAGTACGGCCGTAATACTTGCGAAAATAATGTTTTAATTTTCGGGTGTTACAAGGAGCGGAGCTCGGGGCAACGCAAGTGGCTACTCGTGAGGAGAGCGATGGCGGGTGTGGAAGCGTTAAAGGGGGGAGTCCGTCGAGAGATAGATCGATGATGGCAATGGGTGGCGTTGTTCTATCGCAAACTCTCACCAAACTCACAGAATAGGGGATTAGGGAAAGATGAATAGACATTGTTGAGATGCATGCAATCGC